>JADBJO010005392.1:82500-100000 GCA_016801955.1 Conus betulinus
CCCTGGCACCAGCAGTGCACAGGGAGCAGTCAATGTCAAGTTGTGGCGAGGCACTCTACCAAGGAGACACGGCACCGCTGCCCAGTCACCACAGTGGTGTTCAGTGGTGTCTGTTGTCATCCAACACACGCAACACTCCACCCACCAATCCCCACCCAGGACAATAGCTGCGCAGTCGCGGAACCGGCGCGAGACAGCGTCCTCCTGTGAAGGGTGCCCGACATCCGCCCAGCGACAGTTTCCCTGAGCGGATCCGCCCCGGCCACCTCCACACGAGCTCACTAAGGGTGTAGATGTAAAGAAGAAATCGAAACGGAGATCACCTTGAGAGCAGGGCATGAAAAGCCACAGAATTTGGACTTATTTTATGCTGATTGATGAGGTTGAGCATGAAGAAGATGATGACATGGAGGTCCATTCTGGTCTGAGCTGCATGACGGACGTATCCTGAGCTTTCTTTATATATCTATATATATATATATATATATATATATATATATATATATATATATATATATCCCAGCGTCAAGTCAATGCGCCCTCAGAGATACAGACACCTGCAGTGTTGGTCAGAAGATTTCATCAAACACTGTTATAAACACTTTGACTAAGTGTTTAAACTGTCTGAGTGTCTGTCTTCCCAACAAACCTCCATTGCAATCTCAACTATGGGTAGAAGACGGTGGGGGCAGAGAACATCAACAAATGAAACAGCTTTGATGAATGTGGTCGACCCGTAGCCGGCCTCCTAGCCAGGCATCTGCAGAGCTGATCACGTCAGGCTGCAGCTGGCCAAAAAAGTATGTACGATATAGTTGGTCTGTATGAAACCCAGGAATGTTCATTAAAAACAAAAACATCGTCTGAATGCACGCTTCTTTCTGAGGATTTTACTGTAATGCTCATAGCAGCGAGCTAAGGAACCATGATTGAATGAATGGTGACTGTCGACATGCATAACAAAAACCCTGCAAAATTAGCCCATACTTTCCCATGCCAATGTTGACACAAAAGTGCATCAAACCTTAAAACAGAGCACAAACCACGTGCACACACACACACACACACACACACACACACACACAAAACACACACACACACACACACACACACACACACGCATACACACACACATAACACACACACACACACAACACACAACTTGCGCGCGCGCGTATGCAGCCACGCATGCACACACACACACACACACACACACCACACACACACACACACACACACACACACACACATACACACACACACAGCGCGCACGCACACACACGCACGCAGCTCAACACACACACACACACACACACACACAAACACACACAACCACACACACACACACACACATGCACGACACAACGCACGCATGCACCATGCAGCACGAACACACACACACCATGCAGACACACGCGCGCACACACACCACAAACACACACACACGCACGCACGCACGCACCGCACGCGCACGCACCGCATGCACGCACGCAATCGCGCGCGACACGCACACACACCACACACCACACACACACACACACACACACACACACACATACAGAGCAACGCACGCACGCACACACACACGTTCAAGCATAGACAAACACAATTACTCACGTAACACACATGCACCACAAATACATATGGACACACTGACGAGAGGAGAGAGCGAGAGAGAGAGAGAGACGAGAGCGAGCGGAGGGGACGAGACAGCAGAAGACAGAGAGAGAAGCGGGCAGAGAGAGAGAGGAGAGAGACGAGAGAGGGGGACTACACGCACAAGTGTTAGCCAAGACATGCACATTAAAAAAAAAGGGGGGGGGACGCAGGGGGGGGTGGGGGGGGGGACGGGGCGGGGGGGCGGGGGGGGGGGTGGGGGGGGGTGGGGTGGGGGGGGGGAGGGGGGGGGGCGGCACGGGGGGGGGGTGGGGCGTGGGGGGGGGGTGGGACAAGGGCGGGGGGGGAGGGGGGGGGGGGGGGGGGGGGGGGGGAAGGGGGGGTGGGGGGGGGGGGGCACATGGGGGGGGGGGGGGGGGGGGGGGGTGGGTTTTTTTGGTTTGGGGGGGGGCGGCGGGGGGGGAGGGGGGGGGGGGGGGGGGGGGGACGGGGGGGGGGGGGGGCCAGGGCGGGGGGGGGGGGGGCTTCGGGGGGGGGTGGGGGGGGGGGGGAGGGGGGGGGGGGGGGGGGGGCGGTTTTGGGTGAGGGGGGTGGGGGCGGGGGGGTGGGGGAGGGGGGGGGGGGGGGGGGGGGGGGGGGGGGGGGGGCAGGGCACCCGGTGTGGGGGGGGGGGAACACCGGCAGGAAACATACATCAGAGCTGGGAGGGACACTCAGGATCACAGATGTGGGGGGGCAGAGCTTAGCTCAGCTAAGAGACAGTATGTAAAAGCAACTAGAGCTCAAGATTAGTCATGGCACTCCCAGATGTAGATATCTAAAACTAGAAGTTCTAGACACACCCACAGCTTGCTAAAACCACAGCACGTGTTTTTTTTGGGCCCAGCTTTTACTAGAGAGAGAGGTGGGACGGGGGGGGGGGGGGAGGGGGGAGGGGGGTTGACGCAACACGGGATCACAAGTTCAGATTCAAGTGAGAAGCTGGCGGGCAGATATGGCATAGCTGATAAGCTTTACACAGTGGGAGATGTGGTGTGGGGAGGGGGGGGGACACAGATATTAGATAAGATACAAGATTTAGAGAGAGGGAGCTCTGTCGGATAGAGAGATATAAGAGACCAGGGACGGGGAGCGGAGTAGATGAGAGATTGGAAGAGGGAGCTAGAGGCAGCTATGACGTTGCAGATGAGCGGCAGCTGTCGGTGTAGAGCAGCCTTAGTTAGGGAAGGGTGACTTACTGTGTGCTTCCAGATGATTAAAAAGTGTTAGCCAAGACATGTGGTAAATCATTTCTTTAAAAAAAGCTTTTTTTTGTCTCTTGGGGGGGTTGTTGTTTTGTTTGGGTAAGCTGTTGGGGGGCAGCTTTTTTTTTTCAGCTGTCCCAGCTTCGGCCAGTGGAAAATGCAGCGAAGCTTCTGGCAGTGCTTTTTGAACTCGGGCTAGACAGATCTGACTACATCTATGCTGCCGACATGCTGGGCAGGCCCAGCTCTTTACATGCCAAAGGTTTTTGCCCAGATTTCTGTGGCAGGCTCGTAGGGCAAGCTCAGGCTCGCTTGACACGCAGAGTGATGCTGGACAATTTCGGCCGCAAGGTGGCGCTGTTACAAAATGGCGAAATCGTAAAGACATCTCAAGTACTCGTCATCCTTGCCGATTTTGTCATCCGCGTCCACTTCAAAAGAACATCTGAAGAGAGTGGGCGAAGTAAAAGACAGGAGAGATGTAATCAAGCAAGCAGCTAATCATGTGTGTGTGTGTGTGTGTGTGTGTGTGTGTGTGTGTGTGTGTGTGTGTGTGTGTGTGTGTTTGCGCACGTGGGGGAGAGAGAGAGAGAGAAAGAGAGACAGACAGACAGACAGACAGACAGACACAGAGACAGAGAGACAGAGAGAGATGGGGTTGTTACTCATCTATTCACGTGAAGTGTTACAATTCTTCCTAACTGAACTTTTAGCTCCACGTTTTTGCCGTTCTTTGTCCTCACGGTTCTATATCGCAACAGCTCCATGGTGTCTTCAACCATTTTCCTCAGTTCTTTTTGTTCTCTTTTACACTGGGCTGTTTAGATATTTCACATTGGAAATACGACTCAGTTCTTGGACTGGTTCTTTTCCATAGGTCTGTATTCTGATGAATAAACGGAAACAAGAACAATGTTATCCTGCCCTTGCATTCATAATTCAGTCCCCCATCTCACTCTATTCAGACAACCCTTCATCCAGCTGGCTCTGCGGTAGTCATTGTCTGTGATTTTCATTCTGCGTCATTGATCCAGATCAGCTGAACATCAGGCCGTCTCCACTACACAGCTGCTCTCTCTCCTCCTAGTCGAACACATGACCCAAACTATCGCCAGGCTCTTTTTTTTTTTGCCTGGCTAGTGACGCAAGTCTCTATGGCTGTACCGTGACTATTAGTCCGCTACATTCCACACCCCAAATTAACGGTCACCATCGGTGCTGCCTACACTCAGCGCTGAGGTCATATGACGGCATTATCTTTGGTACCCGATCCCCTAATGTCTGGCAGAGAGACCTCTCCACTTTGCCTGTGTGTGGTCCTTGATGAGGTCGTGTCAGACTCCTTGTTAAGGTCAAGTGGGAAATCAAGATGACAAGCTGAGGGGCCACATCTAAGACTTCCCGAAGTTCTTGTTCCACTTGTCTTCCTCCTGTTAAAGATGTATTATATTAACAGTTTGTTACAGCCCTGCTAATTGAAGAAGAAGAAGCCAGTGACAATTAGAAACTATGTTCAATCTCGAGTTAAACTGAATATCTGGTGTTCAAATGAAGATGAAATTCTCTTTGGGAACATTTCAAATTGAAGTTACTACTCTCTTTAGGAAAATTCCAAATTGAAGTTATTTCTCTTTGGGAATATTCCAAATTGAAGTGACTTCTATGTTCCCAATTCGCCTTACACACGTCTGTAAAACGCTAGATCCATTACAATGCCCTGTTCCGTGTGTGTGTGTGTGTGTGTGTGTGTGTGTGTGTGTGTGTGTGTGTGTGAGGGAGAGAGAGAGAGAGAGAGAGGGGGGGGGGGGGAAAGATAGAGCGTGGTGTGCATGCGCGCACGCGCGCTCGCGCTTGTGCGCGTGTGTGCATCCATTTCAGTTACACCCCCACCCCCCTGCAATGGTATTCAGATTCAGATTCAGAAAACTTTATTATCTCTCGTTACAAGAGAAATTACATTTGTGACCGCTGCCCTAAAAGTTAAGACATACATATTTATAGTTACAAACGTGACACTGGAAACTGAAATTTCTTACAAACAATAAAAAAACATGCGTGTAACACCAAAATGGGAATTTCAATCTTTCTCTTTTTGGTAGTGCAAATAAAGTACGCACTCAGCCACTCATGATTATATATACATAAATGTGTGCACGTATGATGAGAGAGAGAGAGAGAGAGAGAGAGAGAGAGAGAGAGAGAGAGAGAGAGAGAGAGAGAGAGAGGTATCAAGAATAGAGGCCACAGATATGTGATACAGCATTTTCAATATACAAGAATATGCAATTCTTTGAAATTGAGGTCGGTTATTATTATTATTGCATCATATTATCATTGCATCACGTAATCATTGCATCATATTATCAATGCATCATAATTATTATCATTGCATCATACATTGACAAATATATGTAAAACGATATTTTATGCTGATACTGCAAAAACAATTACTTTCATTTTATCAACATAAGATCTTTAATGCTAATTCTATCAAAGACACAAGCTGTAAGCGAAAACACCTCAAAAGATGCAGCACAATGATTGGCCAAATATAGCAGGTAAGAGTTCATCATTTATGGTTAGACAAGAGAAGGTACACAAAGCAGAAACTCAAGCACCCAAACATGTTGTCACAGAAACAATTACACACTAATACAATACATCATAGGGTCACCATGGCTGGGTCAAATAAAACTGAATAGCATTGACCTCAGAGGAGAAATCTGAACAGAAACGTACAATGAATAAATGTGATCTAGCCATGACGTAGTAGAAAATGCTGGAAACTCAAGCTAATGAAGAAAATATCGGAAACTCATGTTGCCATTGGATAGTCACAGACTTATTCGACAGAATTGGTGTGTCTATATATTATTGTATCGTTGTGAAGTATGGTGTCCTAATGTAGGACGAACCTAGCCAGTAAACTCCAGCTTCCTTTCTGTGAAGTACTTTTTAAACTAAACGAGTCAAACCCAAAGTATATGGTTTATGGTGAAGTGGGCCACTAAGAAGTGCATGCTAAAAGTAAATGCTTTTTGACCGGTTTAAGCTAGTAAATTCTAAAAAAAAAAAAAAAAAAAAAAAAAAAAAAAAAAACTGTTGATAAACTGTCTAGTACAGTGTACTGATTTATGTACGACATAAGTCGTAATGGAGGTTACCATCCTTTTATTTGGATACGACAGAATACTATTACTAAATGGTTTAGGCCTTTCAAGATTTTTTGCACAGTAGATTTCAATGGACCTTTCAGAAATTTGTTAAAAATTGTAAATGTCGCGCTTTTTAAAAGACAAGTATATCAAAAATGGATGGATGACATTGACTCAAATGGATCATTCTATGATTATGGGCTATTCAAGGATGTCTTCCATCCTGAAAAAACTATTTACTTGTATCGGTACAACAGTCACTATTGACATTTGTTTTTCGTTTAGAGCACTGAATCATAGGTTACCAATTCAAAGAGGCTAAGTTTGTAATATGCCAAGAGAAGAACGATAGGTTGTCAGTTGTGTGGCTTGTCAGAGTTTGAGATAAATTTCTCTTCGTTTCTGAATAAAATTACTTTCCAACTCAAGAAATACTCTGATCCCTCAGTATTACAGAACAAAGAAATTCTGCGAATTCTTCGATGCTAAGGGGGGAAAAAATTGCTGACAAAGAATCCTGCGTCTATTGTGTGGCATAACGAAGAGTATGTAAAGCCTAACGAACTAAGCATGTGGCCAGAAACGTAAATTGTAAGTGGGTGCGGGTTATTTCCGTCTCACCGTGTACATTGTGTAAAATTGAGTGTTTGCTGGGAACTCCCACGACTTGTACAATATAGTAAAAAAAAAAAAAAACATTCATATACCCTACTCGTTTTTTTTTTTCTCTCTTTATTTTTGTTAGAAGAATGTTTATCCTGTCTTGACTTGTAAATTAAGAATGACGACGCACCTCTAGAACAAAGTCTGGCATGAAAAAGGATGGTGACGAAAAGCTGATCAGTGGGCATGAGGCTTCACATTCGACTACGAATTGCCCCCACACTTGCACGCTGACCCCTTCCATTTCTGAGTGTGGTGACAATAGGCCACAGACAACCTTCTTTCCACTGTCCGTGTCTTCCTTTCCCCGCCACTTCCCCCTTTCATGTCATCTGTGCTGTGTGGTTACTGTACCCATCGTCAGTACACAAAACACTCTGGCACAGAGAGAGCGAAGCGATTTTTGTCATTCCTTCACAGATGGTGCTGCCTGCCATGGACTGTTTCACATCCCCACCTCTTTACTTCTTCCAGACATTCCAGATTGATCTTCCTCCTCTCTTCACGCTTGTTTGTCTGCTGTGGTACACATACAGTTTTTCTTTATTCCTGGTTTTTTTTTTTTTTTTTTTTTTTTAACTTGAGTTCGACAGTTATGAGTTAAGCAATGTTTTGTAATCTACTTTTCATCTGGCCTCTCTGGTTTGCTTTGCTTTTCACTGAAACTAAGTGTGCAGAACATCTGTGACCATGTGCTCTGTGCAATTATCTATGCATTTGAGCCCCTGTGTGTGTGTGTGTGTGTGTGTGTGTGTGTGTGTGTGTGTGTGTGTGTGCGTGCGTGCGTGCGTGCGTGCGTGTGTGTGTGTGTGTGTGTGTGTGTGTGTGTGTGTGTGTGTGTGTGTGTGTGTGTGTGTGTGTGTGCGTGCGCTGCGCGCATAAGAGAGATAGGAGAGACAGTGTATCTATACATGCACGCATGTGTGCGTTTCTAACTGTTTGAGTGCATGCACATAGGTATATGTGTGTGCGTGCGCGTGTGTGTGCACACGTGTGTGCAGCTGCATGTGTGTGTCTTTGCATGTGTGTTTGGGAGATATGCGACCGGTGTGTGTGTGTGTGTGTGTGTGTGTGTGTGTGTGTGTGTGTGTGTTCTGTGTGTTCATACCAGTGTGTGTGTTCTCATTAGTAGTTGTGTGTGTGTGTGTGTGTGTGTGTGTGTGTGTGTGTGTGTGTGTGTGTGTGAGAGAGAGAGAGAGAGAGAGAGAGAGAGAGAGAGAGAGAGAGAGAGAGAGAGAGATAGGAGAGACAGTGTATCTACGTATGCATGTATATATGTGTTTGTAATTGTTTTTGAATGCACACAGATATATGTGTATGCGTGCACGCATTTTCGCACGCGCGCGCGTGTGTGTGTGTGTGTGTGCGTGTGTATGTGTGTGTGCATGTGCGTGCGTGCGTGCGTGCGCGCGCGCGCGCGCGCGCGCGCGCGCGCGCGCGTGTGTGTGTGTGTGTGTGTGTTCTCATTAGTAGTTAATGTCAGTGAGTGTGTGTGTGTGTGTCTGTCTGTGCACGTGTCTGTGCACGTGAGCGTGTGTGTGCGCGCTTGCGCGTGTGTGTGTGTGTGTGTGTGTGTGTGTGTGTGTGTGTGTGTGTGTGTGTGTGTGTGTGTGTGTGTGTGTGTGTGTGTGTGTGTGTGTGTATACATATATATGTATGTATGTTTGCACGTATGTGTATGTCTATGTATTTGTACACATAAGCGACTGAGACACGCAGTTTTAGTCTCGGGACTACTCAATGGGTCTGTACACTGCTGTTCCCACGAAGAAGGAGTAACACTATACAGGGACACGTGAAAGAGCTTGGTGCAAACTGTGGCTGACTGCAGTCCGCAGTCTTCAAATCAAGGTCTCCGGCCTGTTCTGTTTCGCTGACTTCTTTTCTGTGTGCTGAGACTGTTCAGTGGAGTAAAATTCGACATGACAAAATGGTGTCATTTAGTTTGTTTATTTTGTTGTTATTTTTGGTTGCTTTTCTTTCTGTCTTCTCTTTAATTTTACTTTGCCCCTTCCTTCCTTCTCTTTGCCCCTTCTTTCTATTCTCTTTCTTTGTCAGTGTTTTCTTTGTTTTTTTTTTGTTTTGTTTCCTTTCATTCGTTTTCATCTGTATGTCTTTGATTTTGTCTTTTGTGTTTTATTTGTTGTTGTCATTCCTAATCTGTCTCAATCTTTTCATTTCTTTGTTTTCCTTTCTTCTGTCTTTCATTTTTCTAATTCTTTCTGTTAGTCAATTTTCAACTTGATTTCGTTCATTCTGCCTGTCTCCTTTCTTTCCTTTCTTTTTTTCTTCTGTTCCTATATTTTTTTTCTTGCTTCTTTCTTGTGTTTTTCTTTATTTTTGTTTTCGTTCTTCCTGTTTGCATTCTGTTTTGTCTTCTCTTTTTCTATACTACTTCCCTCCTTAGGTTAATTCATGTGCGCCCTCATTCTCTAAAACGACCTTTTTCCATCATGCACTCGCCATCCTCTCTCTCTCTCTCACTCTCTTTTGCTCGCTTGTTTTAACTGAATCTCTCTCTCTCTCTCTCTCTCTCTCTCTCTCTCTCTCGTCCACCTCTCTCCCTCTCTCTCACCTCTCTCCCAGTCCAAGTACAAAAACAGCATTACAAGACAGAAAGGAAACAAAGAAAACACAAAAAGAAAGCGAAGCAGACAAAAAGACACAATAAATTATGTCAAACTGGATAACCCTCAGCGCCAGTGGAGACGACCCATTACATCATTGTCACGTTGACAAACCACGCTTGTAGGCTGATTACAACAAGCCGCAAATTGCTCTGGCTGCCTTTTATGTGACACGTGAGTTGTCACGCACTGGAAGAAGTTAGTACATGTGAACGGGAACCCCACTTATCGTCACTGTCTCCACCAGTCTTCATAGATGGCCGTCAGCTGCATAGTTGAGCAGAAAATAAAGAGCGTTTTATCTCTCTTTTTTTGTCTTGGCAAAATGCAGTTCATGTGCGTACTTGCACGCTCACACACACTCACACACACACACACACACACACACACACACACACACACACACACACACATACACTCACAGAGAGAGAGAGAGAGAGAGAGAGAGAGAGAGAGAGAGCAGATCGGTAGCAACAGCAGCAGCAGAAGCACTCTCACCACCACCATCATCCCTAGGTACATTTATCAGGGCTCAATCTAAATAAAAAGCTGAACGCCAATGAAATCACTCTGGGGGGGGGGGGGGGGGGGGGGGGGGGTATGACTCAAACAAAAAACAAACACATATATCGATAAACATGTGGAATCTCATCACAGAGAAGAAGAAGGCAATGATAACAAAACATGCCTGGCATAGCTCATAGAACGTTTCCGAGTGAAGTGACTGCAAGTGGAAATTGAAGAACAAAAAACTTAGAAGAAGATTCACTGTTCTGCCGAACGAAACACACGAGACAAAAGACCACGCGTTTCGACCTCGTTGGTATTCTTCAGACAAGACGAACGACATTCAAGGCAATGAAAACGAAGAATGAACAATTACTTATCTCCTCAAATCGGGTGCAAACAGAATTTGGAATGATAACGAGGCTGCTCGGAGGGAGACAATGCAACTTAGGATACTAATGATGATAATAATGATGATGGTAACAATGTTTGATAATAACAATGATAATGATGATAATGATGATGATGATGATAATAATAATAATAATAATAATGGTAATAAATATAACAATAACTTTAGTAATGATGATGATGATGTTGTTGATGATGATGATGATGATGATGATGATGATGAAAAAAATATTGAAAAATAATGAAATAGAGAGGATTTCTACCACTTTTCGTAATGTAATTATGATGATAGTAGTTGTAATATTGATAGAGGCTATACGGACAGAAGGGGAGAAAGGAGAGGGGTTAGAGCATAAAACAGAATGGTTGTAGTAGAAACAGTGGTAGTGGTGGTGATGATGATGATGATGATGATGATGATGATGATGATGATGATGACAAAAAAATGATAATGGTAATAATGACAATAATAACATAATAACGATAGTTAGATATTAATAATGATGGTAATAAAATGTATAATAATGGTGATGATGCCGATGACAACGATGAAAATGATAATGATGATGATGACGATGATTATAATAACAATAATAATATTATAATAATAATAAAGAGGGAAGGAAGGAAGAGGGCGGAGGTGGAGGAGGGAGAGGACAGGAGGAAGAGAAAGAGAGAAAAAAGGAGAATTTACATTAGAGGAAAGGAGCAATCTAGGAAGTATTTTAATGGCAATAGCCATAATCATGATTATAATCATAAAATGCTAATAGTATGATATAAAAGACTGATATAAAAGTGAAATATGCAACACAAAGACAATACCAACAGACGCAAAGTATTAAACAGACACACAGACGTCACATGCCCCTCCTCCTTTCTCTCTTTCCCCTACGAGACTACCACTTGCCCACTACCACCACCTACTTCCCCTACTAACATACACACACAAGCACATATACACATTAACGGATACACAAACACAAGAAAATATCAGTTTGCTTGGTCAATGGATACAACTCAATCATATGGCACTTCATCCTCATAAAACTAAATTCATGTTGATCATGACTAAAGAAAAACGTCAGTCTAATCCAAGATTTTCCAGATCTTATATTTGAAACGAAGAAAAGACTGAAGAGGTGTCTAGTAACAAACTGACAGGAGTAACAATGAACAGTGATCTGTTCTGGTCGAAACATATTGAAATTTTGTCTGGAAGTCTTGCCATAAAGTTATATCTAATCAAAACATAAAGAAATCTTAAATAAATGTCAGCGAACCGCCCAGAGAAACGTGGACAAACGAGTCACAAGACAAACCACAACGCGTTTCGACCTCTTAGGTCTTCTTCAGGTGTAACAAACATGAAAACAAATAACGAAAATGCACTTAGCTTTGATCGCTTCTGTGTTCAGCGCAAGAAAGAAGGCTGTCTCATCACGTCCCCCAACGACCCCAGCGATCAGGGACTGACTCATTGACTGTTACTAGATAAAGCAAATTATTACTAGCTAAATCCCAGTGCGTGGAGGCATCGTCATCATTTGGTTGAATTAAAAGTGAATAGATAATTTTCCTCAGGCACCTGGTCTCAAACGCCTGACAAAGCGTCTCTAGTCAATCATCTCTAGTTGGGCCCCACGAACCACTTCTGGCAACCGTCAAACTTGTTGTAATCAGCCTACAAGCGTGGTTTGTCAACGTGACAATGACGTAATGGGTCGTCTCCACTGGCGCTGAGGGTTATCCAGTTTGACATCATTTATTGTGTGGTCGTTGGGGGGACGTGATGAGGCAGCCGCCGTTTCTCTCCAGGCTCTTCTGTTGGTGGCTGTCTTGAGGAGATCTGGCATGGTCATTTTGGTCCAGTCCCTTTATATTGTCGGACCAGCTCTTTCTCTGCCGTCTCGTCTGCGCCCTCCTTCAACGGTACCTTGAAGGATGGTTTTGGAGAGAGGGTGTTGTGACGAATGACGTGGCCAAACCATGCCATCTTCCGTCGTTTGACGGTTGCCAGAAGTGGTTCGTGGGGCCCAACTAGTTAGTGACCAGGTTCCGCACATAATCATTGGTCTTGTGTTCTTTGTAGGAGATGCGGAGTAGTTTCCTCAGGCACCTGGTCTCAAACGCCTGGATTCTTCTTTCTGTTTCGGCCATCAGTGTCCATGTCTCGCAACCATATAAGAGGATCGAGACCACTAGTGACTTGTAGAGCCGGATTTTTGTGTGGAATTTGATGTTGCTCTTCCACACTCTGTTCAGTCTGGCCATCGCTGCTGATGCAGAGTTGATCCTGATTCGGATTTCTGCTGTGCAGGTGCCATCTTTGGACAGGGTTGCTCCCAAGTACCTGAAGGTTGGTCACTTCTTCCAGGGGTCTCACCATTCATGGTTATGTTGGCACTGCTGTTAGTCGTGCTGTTGACCATGACCTTTTGCTTCTCTGTGTTGACCTCCAAGCCGTAGGCACTTGCTCTTTTGATAAGTCTGTTTGTGAGATCCTGGAGCTCCGTGTTGCCCCCCCCCCCCCCCCCCCCCCTCCCGATATCGTCTGCCCCCCATAAGGTCGATATCGTCTGCGAAACGAAGGTTGCCAATGCTGACAGAGGTGTGGTGTACTTCGAGGGTCTCTTGCATGATTATCTCCAGAAAGATGTTGAAAAGGACTGGAGATAGTAGGCACCCTTGCCTGACTCCGACTGTGGTCGGGAAGAACTGGCCCTGCTGGCTATTGAGAAGTACTGTGCTGCTGGAGTGTTCGTAGAGGGCCTGGATGACTTGGACGAGCCTCTCATCAATGTTGAAGTTTCTGAGAACCTGCCATAGGCCGCTGTGCACACCCGGTCGAATGCCTTCTTAAAGTCAATGAAGTTGGGAAGAGGTCCTTTTGGTGTTGTAGATGCTTTTCAATCAGGACTCGGCACTTGAAAATTTGTTCCACAGTGCTCTCTGCCCTCTTCTAAAACCTGCTTGTTCTTCTGATAGCAGTTCCCCAGCCTTGGATTTCAGTCGGTTGAGGATGATGCGAAGCATGACTTTGCTGGGGTGGCTGATTAGACTTACAGTCCTGTAATTTTGGCATTGTTTGAGGTTGCCTTTCTGGGGTAAAGGAATCACCAATGACTGGGTCCACTCTCTTGGCCACTTCTTTTCCGTCCAGGTGTTCTAACAAAGCATTGTTAGTGCTTCTGTGTGGTGTCTTCCCCCCCCGTATTTTCACAAGCTCAGCTGGGACATTTCCCCTGGGGGATTTCCCTGGTTTCAGAGTCCGTTTCGCAGCCTCAATCTCCTCCTCGAGTACTTGGAGACCGTTCTCACTGTCTGCGGGTCGGGTTGTCCTGCAAAACAGATGTGTGATGGTTATTTAGAGGCCCTCACAGTAATCTGTCCACCTGTTCAGGACTTCTTCATTTTGTGTCAATAACTTGCCAACCTCATCTTCGATGACCGCCGTTTTTGTCTAGTTAGTGTTAGATATCCTTCCATTCGTGATGTCAAACTTTCATACAATATCCTCCTGGCGTTTAAGAAAGTATTTCCCGTTTAACTGTAATCATATGGAATAAATCTTCTTTTCCTGAAACTGTCATATAATGCAAATCTTGCTCATTTCACATGTTGACTATAGGACCATATCCCAAACGCTTCAACCACGAATTACTCAAGTCTAGTTTTCATACCTATTTCATGACCCCTAAATTGATCCAAAATCATCTCTTTCTCATTTCTAAATACTTCCCCTGGCCCTGTTTTACTCTTGCTTTTTTCCCCCAGTCCTGTTTTACTTTTGCTTTTTCCCCCTCTGTTTTACTCTTGCTTCCCTTCTCTCTTCACCTCTCCGTCTTTCTTCGTGTCCGATTTGTGTATAAATGTTTATCTTGTTGTATATAGATTTATTTACAATGTAATATGGTTGTTATTTTCAATTTTCATGGCTTCTTTCAGCTGGCTTCAGACAGCTGGTCAGTGCCGGTATTTTGAAAACTCATGTGTGCTTTCCTGGTCAGATGCCGGTATTTTGAAATCTGATTGTTTGTCTTCAATGATCTCGTTAAGTCCTAACTCGACTCCCCTGCCTTTTAATTTTAAGCAGAATGCTATCCCAGCAAAAAGGCTGGTGTGAAATACCATAGTATGTTTGCTGGATTTTCATGAAACCAACCAAACTTCCCAACTAAGAACAGAAAATGTAAAACAACAAGATAAGCTGCATTTTCTTGTGAAAAGTAGAAAACATAACAAAAGATAACATCTAAGACAAGTGCTGAGGGCCTGTTCTTGGAATGATCTGCAAGGGACTGAACTATAAGAAACTAATAAATTTCAACGGTAAGTAACTGAGCACCATTCCAGCAATTTCCAGAGCAGCTTGGTGGTTCAATTACTGCAAAAAATATTGAATTACAAACAAGGCTTACTCTTATGTCTTAGATAGAAAAAAATAAGGGGAGATAAGCATTCATATCTGCTGTGGTAGATAATTCTGCCCAACTAACAGAATGTGCTTAAGTGGGTGAAAGGGTAAAAAATAAATGCTTCTCAAAATGAGCCTTTCAGCAAGCTTAGGTTTTTAGCATTCTGCTTAAAACTTAAAAGGCAGAGGAGTCAAGTTAGAAATTCCGAGGTCACTGAGGAGAAACAATCAGATTTCGAAATACCTGTATCTGACCAGAAGTTATGAGATGTTAGAGAGTTTTCGCCCCTTTGGAGATGGTCTCCCCCTTGGAGACCATAAGCTTGCTGAAGGTTCATTTTGAGAAGCGTTTATTATTCCCCATTCACCCACTCAAGCACATACTGTTAGTTTGGCAGAATTATCTACCACTGCAGATATGAATGCTTATTTCCCCCTATTTTTTTCAATCTAAACATAAGAGCAAGCTTTGTTTATAATCATATATCTATATCTATATATCTATATATCTATATGTATCTATCTATCTATCTATCTATCTATCTATCTATCTATCTATCTATATAAATTTTGATACTATATTTACTAATTTTTCATTGTGATTTTCTTTCTCATTCCGCTCCCTCCTCCCCCCTTTCCTTTGTTTGCCAGTCTTTGTGTGTGTATACCAACAAACACAAGAGCGAGCACAGATTATATTCCTGTCAATCCCATCTCCTTAAATCAGACACAGTGCAGCATCACATAAAATTGTTCCATAGTGATGCAGAGATCGCTGTGTCGTCATCACCATTTCAAAATATCCAGGCCATGCTCCCTTCTCCACCAAACGTGTCACCAATGTCCCCTCAGAGACTGACGCAGACTTCAACAAGATGCAACAAAAGAAGCAATGGGCGGGCATATAGTCAACTTACCGCAGTGAAGGTGAAGATTTATTGCGTGGTTTAATTACACGATGCTGTTGTTATCTAGTGTACAGCAAATGCTGTTGTGGTATGACTTGGGGCCAGGTTATGTAATATGAACCACAAACACACTGCTTTAAATTATGATTCTCAAGATACAGTAAAAAACGCAATGGACATCTTGTCAGCCCAAGGAAATGAAGGCCAAGTTTTGTTGGATTGTTAACTACCTGACTGATGCTCAGCATCTTGTTTTCTCCTCTTTTCATCGTCTAGACAGATTGTTGGATTGGATATGAGTTGGTCCATGGGAGGCCAAGTTCTCTCACAGTTTTGCGAGTGTGCAGGACCAGGTTATGTGGGCCACAAAGTCATTCTGATTCACGTGCTGTCATGGCTGCAAGCCACCAAGCAACTTAAGAGCAATATCCGTCGATGCAGTCTTATGATAGGGCACAGACACTTTTTTTTAAAGCGATGATCATCTTCTCTTCTCTTTTTCTTTACTACAAAAAAAAAATTGACAGCCCATTGGTTTTCTGAGATAAGTGGTTTACGTACGTACAGCAAATGAATTGTTTCATATTGATTATCATACTTCTTTGGAAATGAAATGAGGCAGGGAACAGCAAACAATAAACAGTAAACAAGGGGGTAGTCTTTGCTCCCATAAGGAAACCTAACACAGAGTAACTTTTATTCAAGACTGGCATAGCCTTTTAAACTTGAATAAAGTCAGACAAATACAAAGACGAGCAATCTAATAGTCTAATAATCCCTCCTTAAGTTCAAAGTTCTGCCAAGTCATTACTATGAAGACAATTTAGTTGTTGGCCTGCGCTTGTTTTTCCCCCACTATTAGATTGCTCGTCTTTGTATTTGTCTGACTTTTTCAAGTTTAAAAGGCTATGCCAGTCTTGATTAAAAGTTACTCTGTGTTAGGTTTCCTTATGGGAGCAAAGACTACCCCACTTGTTTACTGTTTATCATACTTCTTGATAATGCTGTATGCAAGTCTGTCTGTCCGTCTGTCTCTCAATCTGTTTGTCTGACTCTATCTGTCTTTCTACCTATGCGTGCGTGCGTGTGTGTGTGTGTGTGTGTGTGTGTGTGTGTGTGTGTGTGTGTGTGTGTGTGTGTGTGTGTGTGAGAGAGAGAGAGAGAGAGAGAACAATATTTTATTAAAAAAAAGGCCAAAGCCCCATTTGAAAGGGATACATGCAAAGCTAAAGGAGTACTTATCACGCACTTTGGTGTACTACATCAGTATAAACATATGCCTTGTTTATATGAGTTACAATATCATATTACAGTGCTCCGCCGTTTAAACGACTTATACAGATATAGAGAAAAATTATTTCATAACACTTTCATTTCTCGACGACAAAAGTAAGACTAAACTAAATAATGATGGTCTACTATAATACTTGGCAGGGATATATTTTAGTCTCAAATCATTTACTGCTGGGCAACGCAAAGCCAAGTGGACTTCATCCTCTTTTTTTATACCTCTGACTATGCACTGTTATGTCAGACACCTAATCTAAACTCTGTTTAAGCGCATTTTATAAATCTGTTCATATCTATTCCAATGTATGGTTCTGCTACATAATTCATCTTAAATTGTCTGTAGATAGAGAATCTGTCACTACTTTGGATATGACAATCCCAATCTTCCACCTACAGTCTATCATGCGTTGCTTAAAACAGGCCAAACAACTTGGGACGCAACCCACACCTTGATTTAGCCATACAAAGAAAAAACCATAACTACATAAACAATTTCGAATATTTGTTGCCCACGTAACTTTACCTCTAGCATCTAAGTCATACGGTAAAAAGGAGCCACAGGATGCCCTGAAGACAAGAGGGGGGGGGGGGGGGGGGGGGGGGGGGGCTGAAGGCATGGTGTCTTCTGTACTTGATGACGGAAGTACAGGTTCCTGCTCGA
>JADBJO010005392.1:105000-107500 GCA_016801955.1 Conus betulinus
CTTTTCTACAGGGTTCCGACAGAGCAGAACTTACACTTAATTTTGTCGTAAAGAGCATACCCAAGTATTTATAAGAATTCGTTACTTTAACACTTCTTTCCCATAGTACCACTTTTCCATAGAGGCTAAATGTCCCCCTTTCCTAAAAATCATTACGTTTGTCTTTTCAAGGTTAACAGTTAAAGCCAAACGGTCAGCTTCTCTTTTTAAACAGTTCAGTTGATTCTGGAGTCCAATGACTGTATCAGACAACAGAACAACATCATCCGCAAATATAACAACAGAAATATTTCAGCAGCACCAGGGATTAACTGAATACCATGTTTTCCGCTTTTTGACCAATCAGTAGCCAGTTCATTTATAAAGAAAGAAAATAATTGGGGACTCAGCAGACAGCCTTGTTTCACACCTCTAGGAGATTCAAAGCAATCAGAATAATTACACTTGTCACGCACACATGCCAAAACATTATCGTATATGCTTCTAAGGGCATTATACAGTTTACCTTTTACACCATTTTTCCTCATAATCGCCCAAAGCACATTTTTCTTTACTGAATCAAATGCCTTTCTAAAGAGAGAGAGAGAGAGAGAGAGAGAGAGAGAGAGAGAGAGAGAGAGAGAGAGAGAGAGAGAGAGCACGAGCACGATCACGATACGATTACGATTCGATTTCGTTATGTATGAAAAAGGCCTACAGCCCCATTTGAAGAGGGTGAGTGTAAAAAAAAAGATAATCAAACAAATTGTTTTACATTAAAAATATAAACATCCACATCATATGCATTTACTTACGTCAGATCACTCCTTTTGAATGACTTGTACAGACACAAAGCAAGCTTCATTGTACTATTATCATTTCTTGATGACAGAAAACGGACTCACTTAAAAAGTGCTGGGCATTGATAATTCTTTAACGGAATATATTTTCGTTGTCGATCTGCCAGCATAGGGCATACGAATACAAAATGAAGTCCATCTTCCCTAACAGATTTACACAATAGAAACAAGAAGTCTCCTTCTGTATGGACATTACATCTATGGCGATGCACAGTAATATCCAAAACACCATACCTGAATTTCGTCAGTTCAGACCCGATAGATCTATTCATGTTCCTGGGCAGATATGTTCTGCTTCTATTGAATGATTACTTTTCAGCCGTCTGATTAATGAAATTCATTCGCTGTTCTGAACATGGCTATCCCAGACCTGCATCTACAATCTATTATTCGTTGTTTGATACAAGCCGAAAACTGTTGACGCAGCCAAACTCTTGTTCTAAATATGCAAACGAAAACCCATGCGTATATAGACATTTACGAATGTTGATGACCCCTTACGAGAGAGAGAGAGAGAGAGAGAGAGAGAGAGAGAGAGAGAGAGAGAGAGAGAGAGAGAGAGAGAGAGAGAGAGAGTGTTTGTGTTTTTTATTTGTTTACATGAAGCCTTACAATTCTTCACAATTTAAGCTTTTGCACAAGAATGTTTGCAGTTCTATGTTCCAAAAGATCAATATAGCAACAGCTTTATGGTGTGTCTTAGTATATATTTTCTTGAGATTGTTGTATTTTTTATAACTGGGCTATTCACATATTTCACATAGGAAAGTATGGGCAATAAAGTTCAAGGGCTTGTTCTACTTCATTTCGTAAGTCTGTATTCTGGTGAACAAAGGGACACAATAGAAATATTATCACATTTCTGCATCCGTAATGTAGTCCCCCAGTGTCCTTGTACTTGCAGTCGGACAATTCTTATTGTCTACAACACTGAAATCACAATCAGACATTGCTTGTAGTTCAAATGCCACAGGGATGCATCATAGAAATGACATTATTGTTGATACAACATAGAAAATGACGTTATTCTTAATACAACACAGAATATGACTTTATTTTTGCTCTAGCCATATCATGATCCAGCGGACCCCCAAAGAGGCCCTCTGAAGCTCAGAAAATGGAAATTCAACACAGCGATATATGAAACAAATATCAAAAATAAATCGTAATAGCCAAGGTAAAAGAATATATTTAATCCTATGTTTGAGATCCATTTCAAATGAAAAGAAAAGTAAAAGGACACGAGAGACAAAAAAGTGGCAGTCAGTGTCTTTCAAATTATAATGCCGCAGGCGAAAGTTAACTCCTGAAAATAAATTAAGAAAGAAAAAGGTTAGTTACAGCCAAGGACACAGACAAACAGATTACAGGACAAAACACGGCCTCGTTTGCATCCATCAGCCATTCTGCGCCGAGTATGAGAAGATAAGTGGTTTCTCGTTCTTCGTTTTCACTGTCCTCCTAAAATTAAAGTTGTTTGTTTTTGCCTGAAGAGGACCCAACAAGTCGAAATGCATGTTTTGTCCTGTAATCTGTTTGTGTCCTTGGCGGCAACTAACTCCTTTTCTCTCTACATTTTGCTTCATTTTCCGCCCTCAGTAACTTCGTTACGAAACAAACATGAATATAAGTGTTGGTGGTGTACTGAGTCATACTTCGCC
>JADBJO010005392.1:112500-120000 GCA_016801955.1 Conus betulinus
AAAGAAAAAAAATAGCTATGTGAACCAAAACATGGAGAGAGAGAGAGAGAGAGAGAGAGAGAGAGAGAGAGAGAGAGAGAGAGAGAGAGAGAGAGAGAGAGAGAATATCAGTAGGGTGTGGTTGGGGTCATGAGTGTCTGGCAGAAGCGTTATTTGCAGCAAGAATCTATAGGGCAGTGTGTGAGCCAGCCACAGTGCGACCCATGGCCAATCACCCCGCCCTGGCACAGCCCTGTACGACCTCCACACAGACCCTGACAGGCAACACGGCACGTCTCTTCCACACAGCTAACAGCCCTGTACGACCTCCACACAGTCCCTGACAGACAACACGACACGTCTCTTCCACACTGCTAACAGCCCTGTACGACCTCCACACAGTCCCTGACAGGCAACACGACACGTCTCTTCCACACAGCTAACAGCCCTGTACGACCTCCTCACAGTCCCTGACAGGCAACACGACACGTCTCTTCCACACAGCTAACAGCCCTGTACGACCTCCTCACAGTCCCTGACAGCAACACAACACGTCTCTTTGAGACAGCAGCAGATCGGGTGCCAAGGATAATGCCGTCATTGGACCTGAATGGGGAGTGCAAGCAGGAGAGGTGGGTGCCGTTTATTTCTGTTGCCGAAGCACGTGTCAGTTTGTAAAGCCAGTTAGTGTTTTTGTATGGTTTTGTATTTATTTTGGTGGTACAACGAATGCTCCATATGTGACTAAGAATTGGGTTTTCCGTATTGTAGCTTATGTTCGATATTTTCCTGAACTCACCTGCATGATACATGTAAAATGCTTTGAAAAAACAACGGAGTAGAACAGAGTAAAAACAAATATGAAATTTTGAACACAAGAGAGCTATATTTAAGGAATGAAGGAGGGGGATGAACGTGTTATGAAAGGAAATATGTGTGTACGTGCGTGCGTGCGTGCGTACGTGCGTGCGTGCGTGTGTGTTGTGTGTGTGTGTGTGTGTGTGTGTGTGTGTGTGTGTACTCCCCCTTAACCTAGAGAAATAAATGTGTGGAATTAGAAAATATGTGGTCCATTCGAGGCAAGGTTATCTCATGGCTTCGATGCATGGCGTTCCATAAATACGGTAACAACGTCGTTTGGAGCTAGATTATAACGTTGGCCACGTACTCAATTTGTTTGATGCTCCTGTTTTTCATAACTGCAAGTAACCAAGTAACCTTTTTTTTATTTCATAATTGCAAGCACCACCAACTTACTTAATCGAAATAGAGTTTAGGACAATCTGATAATAGTTGAAATGGAATCTAACCACTTGTTTTCAATGCTGGATGAAAGATTTTTTTTTTCAGAAACGTGTGAGGAAGGGTGCTGTCTGATCACTTAATTGATTGTCTCTGTCTCTTTTCAAAGGCTTCATCGAACGTACAAGGCCTAAAATGATATGCACTGGAAAAGAATTTCTAGTGCTTCGGCTGCAGGATTATGCGTAATGTTGTCCCGTTCTGGTTGGGATCATGATAAAGCATGGAAGTCTTCAGACAGGAGACCCAGGGAACAGACAACAACATCTAAAAACAAAAAACAATGTGAAGTGTCGACTACAGAAAATTGTTTACATGTCGAAATCGACCCTAGATTGTCGACAAAATCCCAAATCATCCAGAACACCCACCTTTCGCAATTCAATGCAGAAAACAGAGAGATGTTTCTAAGCAGAATGGTGACTGCTGCTGACAGCAGAAACCAAAGCCTGGACGAGCTGCATACATCATCGTCAGCTGACAGAATGGTCCAAGAGAAAACTGGGTTTGGGAAATCGTCTGGACGATGTGACGTGGACATATTCTCAAAAACCCGACACTATCGCAAGCTCCCGGGACAACGAAACATGGCCTGTTAAACAACATCTGTTGCTATAAAGATGGTGGGCACTTACGGAGCACCTACCCTGGGCTGTAACCAAGCCCTGAGCGTTTTACAATCCATGCCATCCTGTACACACTGGGCTGTCTACCTGGGCAGAGCGGATTGAAGAGCTGCCTGCTGGCGCAACGTTCAGGCGTTTCCTATTTCAGTAAAAACTTAGAAAGAAAGGGGGTTACTTACCGTCAAGGACATAGACAAAGTAGGCCTACTTTGTCTATGTCCTTGGCGGTAACTTACCCCGTTTCTTTCTAAATTTTGCTTCATTTACCGCCCTCAGTCATTCTGTTTTTGAAACTATTTCAGTTAGTCAATATGAGTCACTCAGCCATTTTTCTTTATCCTTTCGATTTTTGAGGCAGGGTGTGTGATATGTGTAAACGTGTCATCCATACCAACGGCTTTCTCTTCCGAACGTTGACGATGAGTTTTTACACGTGTGCGAAATATTATTCGTTATAAACAACGTGTAAACCTACAGCCTTTACAATTCATTCTGCAGGCCCAAAACTTTGTATTACAAACATTATGTAAGCCCACAGCTGTGTAATTTAAACAGATGCAAAGCATATATCTTCAATACGCGTGTTAAAAAAAAAGTTACAATCAAACAAGCGTCATAATATATTTCGTCACTGAGATACAAAATCGGTCAAGTACTTTAGGAGATATGCCATAAAGAAGAAAACCCGTTTTTGAGCCGTTATAGCCGTTAGCAACGGCTATTCTGGTGAATATAAAACATCGGGCATCATGCGTGACCCACAATGAACATACCAACATTTTCAGAAAGATCGGCCCAGAAGTTTTGTCTGGACCGAGTGGAACACATTTTGACCACGGACAGAGACAGTGATTATTATTATGCTGTACTGAGGTCACCAATCCTGTCCTAGCGGCAGCGCTGTGTCTCTCCTGGAGGGTGGCCTGCGGAAAGCCTGTTGTAAACAGCTCCCTGTGGGGTAATGGTGTCGACAGCTACCTCGTTGTCTAATTCGAATTTGCAGTCAGGTGTTAAGGGTTTGAATCCCGTTGGGATCAATGGCAAAAATGACCCTGTTGCTGCCTACAGTAATGTGTTGTCGTTCTGGTGTATGTGTGTAGTGTCAGATAGGTCCTCTCTCCCCACACTCCGGGGGCGGTACCGGTTATCCCTGCCTGGCATACCCCCTGTTGTAGGGTGTGGACGTCCAACCTGAGGGTAACTATGTGAACACTGGACAAAGAGCGCTGTGGCTGTGTAAGGGACGTGACTAAAGCACCTAGAGAATGAGGCTGAGATGGTCAGCGAAGACAGGGCATCGACCTAAAACCCAAACCGTGTATCCATTATAAGTTATCAACTAAATTCAGTTATAATATCGGTTATATCCTACTTAAGAAATCGAGTTTACGGAAAATGAAGATTATCTTCTTTAATCATGGAAAAGCTTGGGGTTCGTGTGCCGAGGATCCTCTGTCATTATGACGTCGTCCGGAGTGGATGCAGCCCTGCCGACAGTGGCAGGTGTCTTGTTAGGGCTTTGTGGAGAGCAATTTCAGGCTCCTGTGCCGTCTTTGAAATATGGTTTGTGTCTGTCATGCTGCCTGATATGTGAATGGGAGATGCATCATGACTTTTTTTTTTTATATAAGTATCTCTGTCCCTGACCCTTTTCTCAGTTTGTTTATTTGTCTGCCTGGTTCTGTGTGTCTGTCCTCCTCGGTCTGGGTCTGGGTCTCTCTCTCTCTCTCTCTCTCTCTCTCTCTCTCTCTCTCTCTCTCTCTCTCTCTCTCTCTCTTCTATAAGCAATGAAAATGACACTGACAAAATGTTTAATGAGCCAGGCCTTCTGCCCATGTCAAGGGGAGGGGGTACAAAGGGAAATCATGTCAGGATACTACATTGAAAATGAATATGATTAGCATCCATACTAACCTGTAGACGAAATAGCAAGATTACGGATTTTAAATGCATCAGTTGGATATGCTGCCAGTCTGCACATACATTTAGTGTCACACATCAGTAACGATAACCTGAAAGAAGAAGGGTAATTGTAATACTTACAGGGAATGTATTTTTCTCTAACATTTGAGTGTTTTGGGACAAACGCATATAAAATGAAGTTCACTTTCTGGGACACTCTCACAAAATGGGCAGTTAGGGGAGACATTATCGAGTATCGGTACCGATGCGTTCGTATTGCTGAAACACCTAATCTAAATCTGATTAAGGTCTTTTTCGGTACACACTGTTTTAGATCGAAGAAGTATTGAGATGAACCAAACGATAGTTTGAAAGATGCATAAAATGTACACCGGCTTTTATCTCACAACTGAGCCTCCCATCCTTGAATGAAACAATCCATTAGCCTTTGCTTGAATTCTCTGAGAAAAAGATGAATATTTTGAACACCTTGGTGTTCCCATACATGTCCGAATCCATATTTGTATGAAGTAAAGCATACGGCAGAAACCCAATTGTTCTGATTTTTATAATGAAGAGTTAACAGCATTTTATAAGATTTTTAAGGCAGACGCTCATCAGACATTCTCAAAAGTTTCAACCAATATTTAATACATCTTGTATAGTATGAACATAAAGAGGATATCTACCACATTCACCATAGACGACGACATTAGGTGTCTTAATGCTAACATTTAACAATATTTTCAACGCAAAGAGATGTACTTTTTCAAACAAATTCTGATTTGCAATCAATCCCCAAACTTCACAGAGCCGTAAGTTTGCATTAATCGGATTTGACAATCAAATAATTTAAAGAACACTTCTGGATGTTTTTCACCAAGGGACCACAGCAGTTTGTCATTTTCATTGTCTTTCCTATAAACAACATACCTTACCCCCCCCCCCCCCCCCCCCCCCCCCCCCTCTCTCTCTCTCTCTCTCTCTCTCTCTCTCTCTCTCTCTCTCTCTCTCTCTGGAGTATTCTGTACACACTGCACGGAGTAACACGTGTTCTCGCAGCGTGTCACGTTTATTGTCAGTTTCACCTGTAAGCGATAGTCCCCGTCGCAGCAACTTGGCCAGTGGATGAAACCAGCACCATACCCGCTGCACCTCCGCTGTTCAGGGCCAGATGTGGAAGTTTCGCCCGCATTTTTATCGCCTTCATGTTGCGTCAAGACAACAAAAAAAAGCTGAATTTCGATGTCCGACATTGAAACCGAGGAGCCGGACAGGCGGTATCATGGTTGGACTGACCCTCATGGTATTCTCTTCAAAAGTCTCCTTATGCAGAGTGGAGATGTGAAGCCGAACCTTGGTCCTCAACAGCACATCCCCGGCAAGCAGACCCGTCTAACGAGTTCTGGTGGATCCAGCTGAGTGAGGCTGGATACATGGTCAAGTGACCAAGGGGACAGAACTCAGACGGACAGACGGCAAAGTGTTAGTGAACATGAATCGACATCGACCGACTTAATGACAATTTTGAATTCACTGAGACAGTTTCAATATTTGTAAGACAAAATATAAGGAAAAAATTTTTTTCTGATTAAAAAAACTTAAGTTCATCAGATACTTAGGAATGAAGTGAAAGATCATAGCAAGCGAAAAGTGAACTGACGGTCTGAAACAAAAGAACTGAGGGACACACTGAACAGTTTGGAACTCAAAAGTGACAACCCCAAAGGTTGTTCCAAATGTGATATTATCACTGTTCACACAGCATCAGAAGAAACAGAAATGAGACTCCGAAGATTTGTGAAATTCTGTAAAGGACATGACTACAAACGATTAGGAACTTACTGATGAATTTTTTTTGACAAGATCCATCGTTTAAATTCAAAAGCAAACTCGCCAATAATAGCTCGATGTACCTTTTACAAAGAGAAGGTATGGCTACTGAAGACAAAATATAAGTTGAAAGGTAGCAGCATATTTACTGGCAATTTTTTTTTCAGTGGGTGAGAACATTAGAAAGAAATCTTTTCCTCATCTCAGGGCAGCTAGGAACCAACAAGAGATAGCCACCATGATGAATAGCCACCTGCTCATTGACGGCAAAGGTTTGTTCTTAATGACGATGGCTTTTGGGACGAAGCACCCTAGGGGCACGGCCGGCATCGGGTAGTATTCGTGAGTCAGCCTCCGATGAATTAGGCGAAAATTGGAAGACAGATATGGAAACGTCAGTACTGGGTGCGGGTACAGAGTTGACTGAACTCGGTTCAGCACGTGCAATTGAACTTCGGAGAGCTGACAATGAGCTTTCACGATCCAATGTGCCAGCTACATCGTGATCTAGTTGTGTCACTGATGTCAGTGCGAGTGCACTCGTAAATGTTCAGGAGACTACTCCGCCATGCACATACTGTAATAAGAATTCACGTTTATGCACTAATGTTCCAAAGACATGCAGTCACACTGATGGCTAATTTAACCTGTACAGCAATGTAAGAGATATTCATCCTTGCACTTGAAAGTTCGTGGTTTTCATTCCAAAATTTCCGATCATGATTTTATCAACTGTGTGTTGTCTTTCGATTTTGTTTGTCGTGTGGTAACTTCTGTCGAAGAATTGAAGTGTGTCAACTATATGTTGCTTTCGCTGATTTTGAAAAAAAAAAAAGCTTTCGGTTTGATTTCTAGGAAATTGCCAGAGCCAGTTCTAATCAAAAATGGTTATACATGATAAGCTTTACGGTGTGAGAGTCGTGAAAGCCAAAAAAGAGTGTGGCGTTAGGTTCAGTGATTATATTCTATGCACACAGGGGGTGAGACAGGGGGATGTTTGTGGTCTTGTTTTATTTTCTTTTACTCAGCGAATTAGCTCTTGAGATCATTGATAAAGGTTGGCATGTTTATCATGTAATTTAAAAGAATTGTTTATTTTACTATTTGGAGACGATATTGTTGTTGGCTTACAAACACAGCTTGATATTTTACGCTCTGCTATATGAAAACTTTAGCTTAATGGATATGGGCGAAACAAACATTACAGTGTCTGGTAAAGATGGTTATTTGGCATAATGTGAAAAATAGTTTTACAGTAGTGTAAAAATATCAGTTGTAAACGCTTATGAGTATCTAGGGATTTTTTTCTACGAAACTCACCTTATGCGTTCAAGACCTTGTGAGCAGAGGAGGCAAACGCGCAATTATGAGTACAGGACACATTTTGTACTAGTTTGATAACAGTTTAGCTGATCTCTTTTTCAAACTCTTCGATGCACAAGTTCAACCAATAGTCCGGTATGGTGCTGAGACCTGAGCTTTCTAAAACTGGACATGAAATCGAAAAATTACACTCTTTTGCAATGAAAAGATTTGTGTGTGTCGCTGGAAAGATTTCCAATTTATAACAATCCGTATTTTAAATGCGTTTAATATTGGCTAACAGTGATTCAAATGGAATATTTACAGATTGCCTGCTCAAGCTTACGAATCATTGCACAAGTTGGATGCCTGAGGTAAAGTCACTTGGGCTATGTATGTTCGAAAATGTTTATGTAGCTATGGTCTTTCGTTTATATGGTATAAACATAGTGTGGGTTGTATTTCCAGTTTCTTGGCTTGTTTTAAGCAGCACATGATAAACTGCAGATGACAAGATTGGGACATTCATATTCACAGTAATGGCCGTTTTTTTCTT
>JADBJO010005392.1:125000-145000 GCA_016801955.1 Conus betulinus
AAATCTGGGATTACCAGGCTGCATCCTGCTTTGCCGTTTTCCAGCACTGAGCCGTCTGTATCGATATGAAGGTGATGGGCGTACTCTTCTCCTGTCTTCTGCCTTGCTAGCGTTGACCTGTAGAGCGAGTTGTCTTTCTTTAGTGCTGTCTCTCCGTGTTAATAAACGAATTACGGTTTTTTCCAGTTCCCATGGGGGTAGGGAGTGGACTCCACGTCATCTGATCCAATATTGCCTGGATGTCTTTGGTCTGGCCGCAGAGGGGCGTCTTCCATCTGTGGAGATCTGCTTTCTTTCCTTGATGGTGTCTCTCTGGGCGTCGTCCCGTGCGTTGAGGTCGTCCTGGAGGGTATCTGAGTGTTGCTGACTGCTGAGACGCGGGCTTCAAAGTTCACACAGCTCCATGAGGGGAAGCCATCCTGCTTCCTGGTAAACAAGATCGTTATTGGTGCCTCGGTTGACACCTAGGGCATGCTGAGTGTTGTTGGTTCCACTCGTTGGAGCTGTTGCCATAGGGTCTTTGATGCTGTGAAGAATACTTCATGGGCTTATGTTGAACATGAACGTACCAGGGCTGCTGTCAGATGAAGTAGACTGTCTGAGCTGGCCCATGTTTCCTGCTTAAAGACTGTGTGTAACCCACTGTTCTCGTGGCCTTGGTGGTGAGTTGCCTGATGTGCTTTCTCCCGGGTCAAACGTGGGTGTGATGATCACGCCCAGAAACTTGGCCACCTTGCTGGAGATGATGAGCTGGTCGGCCACTCTTACGTGATAGTTGTCCAGTATCCTCCGGTGTTTGCTAAAGACTCCTAGAACTGTTTTCTCATTTGACAGGACGTCACCACTGTCGCTCATGTAGGACTGAGCGTTGTCTATGTCCTTTTTCGGTACTGCCTTATCTGGCAAATACTGGCGGACTCCGTCATGTTCGACCAGAAGGCCAGGTCGTCAGCTATGAGGAATATGCTGGCTGATTCTTCCTTGGTCTGAGGGACTTCATGATGCCGTGTAGCATGACACTGAATAGGGTGGGTGCTATCACACTGCCCTGTGGTACGTCCATGTTTAGGGTGTGCGCCCTTTGTTTATGGAGGGTTCTACTTTTACTGCCATCTCTCTGTGTTCATGAAGGTGCCATAAACTGCTACATCCAGCCTGCAATGCCAGTGGTGCCGATCATGTCCAGAAGAAGTTTGACGTACCAGATCGTGTCAAAGGCCTTCTTAATGTCAAAGAAAGTAGCGACGGTTGTTCTGGTTTTGTTTGACAGAGTCCTACGTTTGGCATGCTCGAGGAGTTGGACAACGTGCTCCATGCCGTTGCGTCTTTTTGTGAAGCCGGCCTGGCACAGAGGTAGGATCTTGTGCTATTTCAAGTCGTGTTCCAGTCTGATTTTCAGGACCCTCTAGTAGACTTTTCCGAGGTAAGGAAGGTAATGTTGCGTATAGCCCAGCCGACCGCAAAGGGCCATATCAGGGCTGTCACCGCACTCAAGTCAACTCACAAAGTCCAAAAAAAAAAAAATTCACGCATCTCTTTTAAAATACACCTGTCAAAAACGCACCAGAAACTTCTTTAAAAATCTTTCTTTCGTAGAATCTTAGATCCGACGAATGTGTGGCCTTAAGGCGATAGATTGATAGCTGGAGGGAAGTCGGGCTGGTTGCCATTTTGGGGGATAGCTATGATGACGGATTTCTTCCAGGCTTTCGGAATGTTTCTAGAGTCCCAGCATGCCTGATAGGAGTGCAGTACTCGCAGCATGGGCTCTGGGAACCGTGGAATCTTGTGACAGGAGATGGGGTCTGGTCCCGTTGCTTTGTTCGCCGATTCCAAGTTAGCGATTGCCGTCCTCACCTCTTCTAAGGTTAGGCTGCTGTTGATGGCGACGAAATTGTCAAGTGCCGGTTTGTTGAAGTTGGAAGTTGGCTTGCCTCCCTTCTTCGGTGGAGCGTCTCTGTTGGGAGCTACGTCTCTGTTGGGAGCTGGCTTGATAGGTTCGCCTTAGAGAATGTGCTGGCAAGTGTCTCGGCCTTTTCCTGGGTATGTATGGTGAGTTGGCCGTCTACGAGGAGGGGGTGCTCTGGTTGATGCCTCTACTTCCTCAATTGTCGGACTTTGTTTTCCATATTTTGGATCCGTTTCAGGTTCGCGTATCTCCTCTTTGCAGAACTGTTACCCATATTTCCGTTTGGCTGCAGCGGCAACGGTTTGTAAGTGACTGGTGGCTTCGATGACTGTCAGCTGAGTGATTTCCAGCTACCCGTGTCTGCCATCGTCTCACAGGCTGTGGCTGACGTTAAAATCCCCGGCTACCGTCCAGCTACTGCTGTGTGTTTCTAGGTCGGTCAGCCAGGCAACGTCTGCTGCGGTTTGCTTCCCTCGTGATAGTAGACGTTGGCTAGACTGATGCATCGGTTCTTGTGCGTTTGTATGGCAACTCCACATGTAATTATAGTCGACATCTGGTCCGGCCTGTGGGGACTTGATGCAGCTGTATGTCAGTCTGGAGCTGACATAGGTCGCCATCATGACTCGGTCTCCTTCAAGGCCTACAACTGGTGGGTAGAAGCTGTCGATGCTGGGGAGTCTGTTCTTATTAGTGTTGAGTGACTGTATCATCAGCACGTCAGACTCTGCAGTAGTCGGTGGGGCAAAGAACCTCTCCACTGTGGGATGGACAGTCGATGATGCTGTGTTCCTTTCCTATTCCTGTCCATGGTGGTTTGTTATTGGTGAACAATTTGTTGGAGGACATTCAACCTGTTGTCCCGAGTATCCTGCTAGGCATTGATGGTGTGCTTTTCTACGTCACATGCTGCTGAGGCTGACTCTGTTGGAGTCTTCCTGTGGAGATATCTCTTCATACTAGCGTTTTCCTCTCTCAGGCTGGGGATTTCTGTCTTCAGTTCCTGCACAATGTGGGTGAAGCGAGCGATGATTTCAGGGATTGTGGGTTGCTCTGCTGGGCGAGAGGGTGCAGGGTGTCCTTGTGCCCGCTTGACTGTTGTCCTTGGGCCCGTCTGACTGTTGTCCTTGTGCCCGTCTGACTGTTGTCCTGGGTTTGGGCACTGGACTACGCGCCTAGCTATTCCTGCGCGGCTGTCGGAGGGACAGTAAGTTCTCCACGGTGTTGTCGGTGACTTGACTCCAACTCTATCTGGGCGGCAAGGATCCCCTCCATGCAGGCCAGCGCTCGTCCATGTGTGTCTCTGCTCTGAGTCTGTTGGCGAGGGTCCTCTCTTCGCGCGCTGGGCAGATGTAGCAGTTTGCCGAGTGTTCTCTGCAGTTGATGCATCTGCAGGTGATTGTGTTACAGTGTTGAGAAATGAGACCCGGTTTTCTACACACAGGCTTCTTCTTCTCCTCCGCCCGGCATTCTTTCTGTGTGTGGGCCATCTAGCGTAGCGAAAGCACTTTTCTGACACTCCAACGTAGAGCGTGATGCTGTACTCCATTTTATTGACAAATATTAGTGTATTAGCTAGGTCATCGTAAAGGTGACCCTGACTGCTCTTAATGGCCTCCCGTCTCTTTGGGATGGACGTGCGGCTGTCTCGATCTGTTGGGATGGGCGTGCGGCGGCTGTCTTGATCTGTCTTGATCTGTTGGGATGGACATACGGCTGTCTTGATCTGTTGGGATGGACATACGGCTGTCTTGATCTGTTGGGATGGACATACGGCTGTCTTGATCTGTTGGGATGGACATACGGCTGTCTTGATCTGTGGGATGGACATACGGCTGTCTTGATCTGTTGGGATGGACGTGTGTCTGTCTTGATCTGTTGGGATGGACGTGTGGCTGTCTTGATCTGTTGGGATAGACGTGCTGCTGTCTTGATCTGCTGGGAAGGGCGTGCGGCTGTCTTGATCTGTTGGGAAGGACATACGGCTGTCTTGATCTGTTGGGATGGACGTGTGGCTGTCTTGATCTGTTGGGGTGGACATGCGGCTGTCTTGATCTGTTGGGATGGACATGTGGCTGTCTTGATTTGTTGGGATGGACATGTGGTTCTCTCTCTCTTTTCTGATTTCTAAGTTTACTTAATGTGTGTGTGTGTGTGTGTGTGTGTGTGTGTGTGTGTGTGTGTGTGTGTGTGTGTGTGTGTGTGTGTGTGTGTACGAGATTGCTGATCTCTGTGTGCTTTTTTTCATCATTTTCATACTTCATGTGTGCATTGCATTCTCACAAACTGATGCGGCTTCACACGCACACATGCGCGCGCGCACGCGCGCGCGCACACACACGCGCACACACACACACATACACTGGATTCATACTGGTGTGTTTCCTTTCTTTTTTTTTTTTTTTTTTTTTGCATTGCAAAGTGTGACTGATATTTCTAAGCTTTCTTTAAATGCGCGTGTGTGTGTGTGTGTGTGTGTGTGCGCGCGCGCGCGCGCGCGTGCATGCGTGCATGCGTGCGTGCGTGTGTGCGTGCGTGCGTGCGTGCGTGCGTGTGTGTGTGTGTGTGTGTGTTTGGAAAATTTGGTCTGGTCCATTTGGCCGGTGTTTGGTGTCTTTCTTCGGTTGTAAAGATGTGATCTTGCTTGTATAAAAACAACAGTCTAACAGTACAGTAATTGATATCTGCCACTCATCTAAAACATGAATGCTTCTCTCTCTCTCTCTCTCTCTCTCTCTCTCTCTCTCTCTCTCTCTCTCTCTCTCTCTCTCTCTCTCTCTCTCTCTCTCTCTCTCTCTCTCGTTTGTGCTTCTGCGTTTGAAGTTTCGGTTCCTTCTGTTCAAAGAAGATTCCTGTTGTATATCTGCGATTGAAGAAGGAAAGAAAAAATATGTGCATCAGGTGCCCCCCTCCCTTTTTTAATTTTTTTTTAACCATAGTTATGTGGAAACACATGCGCGCATCCCCTTTAAGTGCGCGTACTTGAAAACATGTTTACGCGTTTACAAACATTTAACTGTTGCGTACGCTGCCAATATCTGTGAATGTTCACAGTGAACTGTTTTAATACATTTTGCTTGGCAGGCAAAGATCCTGCTGCTATCTATTGTGTGTGTGTGTGTGTGTGTGTGTGTGTGTGTGTGTGTGTGTGTGTGTGTGTGTGTGTGTGTGTGTGTGTGTGTGTGTGTGTGTGTGTGTGTGTGTGTGTGTGTGTGTGTGTGTGTGTGTGTGTGTGTGTGTGTGTGTGTGTGTATAATGCACACACTCCTTTTTTTTGGCTTCTTATTGAACTGGCTGCATATTGATCTATTTTACTGTCTTTTTACTGGCATATTTAAGGTTTGATTTGTGTTTATAAATATGTTTTTTCTTTTTCTTGTCTTTTAAGAATTTTTGTCTATTACAACTCTGTTGCTTTCTTTAGGGTGGATGGATTTATTCTATTCTATTGTTTTCAACGTATATGACTAAAAGATTTGAAACGGGATGTTTTGGAAGACAGTATATGTTTTTTTTTAATTATTCATTTCAAACATTTGTTAATTATAGATAGTAGTATACCTGTTATTTCAGTAAATTGCCAGGGCCTCAATAGTTCACAGAAAATACGTGATGTCTTTCACTATTTTGAGAAACAAAAAAACATTCAGTCTATTTTTTTGCAAGATACGCATTTTGAGAAAAACATGGAGCAATGTATTGTAGCTGAATGGGGATACCAGGGATATTTTTCAAGTTTTGTATCAAATGCAAGAGTGGTCGCAATTTTGTTCAATAACAATTTTGAGTTTGAAATCAAAAGAGTCATCAAAGATAGTTCTGGAAAGTATATAATTGTTCTAGCAGAAATTCAAAATAACAGCTTCCTCTTCGTCAATATCTATGGACCAAACAAAGATGATCCGGAATTTTATGATAACCTAAAATAGAAGATTAATGACACAAACGTTGAAAGTGTAGTAATGGCTGGGGATTTTAATCTGGTTCTGCAGCCTGAGAAGGATTACTATCATTACAAACATGTAAACAACCCCAAAGCGAAAGACGTAGTTGAAAACATGATTGAAAACTTAGAGCTTAACGACATTTGGAGAGATTTAAACCCGGAATGTCTCCGTTACACTTGCAGAAGAGCCACCCCTTTCCAACAGGCCTGGTTAGATTTTTTTTCTTATTTCAGATTCAGTTGTTTCATTTGTAAATGACGCAGATATTGAATGTGGATACAGAACCGATCATTCTACAATTTCTCTATGCCTTAAATGTAAAAGAAACTGTCAAGCATAACAGCTTCTGGAAATTGAATGTATCCCTTTCAAAAGATAAAGAGAATATATGCATGGAATAAATATGGAGATTGAAAAAGTCAAAGAAGACTATACAGTAAATGCGGTTGAAAAGACACTGGATGAAAAAATATACAGCTTTCTGTCCCAGATGATGTCTTCCTCGATTTTCTGCTGATGAAACTTAGATCAAAACAATTGCATATGCTACAATTAAGAAAAAGAAACTGGCACATGAAGAGAGACAGCTAGAAGAGGATATGCGAAAACTGGAGAAACTTGAAAAGAAAACGGGAGAAGACATATTGATATTGGAAATGAAAATAGAACAATTAAGACATATTTTGTGAAAAACGAATGGAAGGGGGATATTAAGGTCCAGGGCTAGATGGGTAGCTGATGGGGTGAAAGTTAGTAAATATTTTTTGCGATCTAGAAAAGCGACACTATGTTAGTAAAAACATGGCTAGACTCATGGACCAGCAAGATAAAATTTTGATTGACCAAAAAGATATCATCCAAAAAGTGCAGATATTTTATGAATCATTATATGCTGAATCTGTAGTAGATGATTGTGAGATTAGAGACTTAGTGAATTTATATCCTTGTATAAACGAAACAGACGCACAAAGATTAGAGGGAGAAATAACGTTAGAAGAAGCTACGTATGTTCTGAGTAAAATGAAAAATAAAGAAAAGTCCAGGCACAGACGGCTTTAGTGCAGAATTCTGTAAAGTATTTTGGGAAAAAATTAGGTGGATTTTTGTTGTAAGAGCACTTAATGCGAGTTTCAGAAAAGGAGAGCTGTCTTGTGTACAGAGATAAGGAATTATAACTTCTATCCCCAAAGATGATAAACCAAGGCAGTATATAAAAAAAAACTGGAGACCTATCTCACTTTTAAATGTAATTTATAAGATAGGATCATCCTGTATAGCAAATCGGTTAAAGCAAGTTCTACCAAATATAATTGATGAAGATCAAACAGGGTTTGTCAGAAATAGATATATTGGAGATATTTAAGGTTGCTGTATGATATGATAGCTTATCTAGACAACATAATCTACCCGGATTGCTTTTGAATATAGATTTTGAAAAGGCTTTCGATTCGGTAAACTGGAACTTTATGTTTAAAGTATTGAAAGCATTTGGTTTTTCAAGATGGTATATGTAGATGGATAGGTACGTTCTATAAAAATATTAAGTCATGTGCAATTGTAAATGGTCAGGTTTCGGACTGGTTTAAAATTAAAAGAGGCTGAAGAAGACAGGAAACCCTCTATCTCCTTATATATTTGTGTTATGCGTAGAAATATTGGCTATTATGGTCAGACAGAATTCCAATATCCATGGGATCTCAGTGAACAATGTTGAGCACAAGAGATATCTCAGTACGCTGATGACACAGAATTCTTACTCGCAGGAGATAGGAGTTCGTTTGAAAACTGTATAGATGTTCTTGATAGGTATGGTTCTATGTCAGGCCTTCATATGAATGTAGGAAAAACTAATGTCGTTTGAATGGGAAGTGAGAAAAATTCTGAAATCCGTTATATGGAACATTTAGGTAGGAATGGAATCCATCTAAATTCCGAGTATAGGAATGTGGTTCAGTAATGACCTGAAAGAATGTGTAGGTATAAATTACTCGGAAAGACTAGCAGATGTCAAACAGTTATTCAAAATATAGGTAAAACGACAGTTAACACCCCTCGGTAGGGTAGCAGTATTAAATTTCTTATACTCTCGAAGTTGACACACCTCTGATTACTATTACCAAACCCACCAGACATATTTTTTTCAAACTTATCAACAGGCTTGCTACAAATTTGTTTGGAATAAGAAGCCAGATAAGATTAACCGAAAAAACTGCTAATAAAAGTACCAAAGATGGCGGTATTAGTCTTCCTGAACTAAAAACTTTTGTTTTCTCTCTGAAGCTGTCCTGGATACGTAAAGCTGAGATGTCAACGCATAGATGGCGAAATATTCTGTTGTTTAACTTCCCTAAGTGGTCGCTAAGGAAAAAATATGGTCCAGAATTCGTTTCCAAATTAACTTAGTATAATTAGTTTGGGGCTGAAGTTCTTGATGCGTATAAATTCTTTTATTACAAGTGTTCCCCCCAAAACTCCACTGAACTTCTTGCCGAACCATTATGCCATACTAAGCAATTTCAAATCGGAAAGAAGTGCATTGTATCGAAAAAACTAAGTAGCAAAGATATTAACTGTCTCGCCCACTTTTTTGATGACAAAGGAAAGTTCTTGCCACATGCACTTTTGAAAGAGAAAATATAATGTAAAATTGATTTTGTCTCTTTTGCTGGCTATCATTCGACTATAATGGACTATGTAAAAATGTCTGGTATCACAATAAAAAAAAAAAAAAAAAAACGATCAGTGCATAAACTCATCATTGTGCTTTAAACATCTTTTCGCTATAAATAAAGACTCTAAATTGTATTATGATATCATCATTGCGAATAATCCTAAGCCAAAATGTTGTGATAAATGGGACATGAGATTGTTGATGCAAAATGATTGGAAATCCTGTTTTTTGCACGCGCATAAGATACGTGATGTAGGGCTGCAGTGGTTTCAACTGAAAATATTACACAGGTGTTTATGCACAAATGTTTTAAAAGAGATTGGAATCGTTTGAAAGTAATAACTGTAGTTTTTGCAGCACATCCAAAGATAGCATTGATCATATGTTTTGGAAATGTCACCATGTACAAATATTTTGGAATGCTCTCATTGGCTTAATGAAAGAAAAAAATGTTTGAATGCTGAAAATGTCCTTTTGACAGAAGCACTCTTACTATTTGGCTATGACAATACAATTGTGGGCGACACCGTCTTTTACTTTATAATACTATTTGCGAAGCATTACATATACGTTAGTAAAATAAGCAAAACCTACCACAAATACAAGTATTTATAAACAAATTAAAATTTAGCTACAAAATTGAGGAACATATTACATTAAACCATGCAGATGTTTTGAGTAGATGGCTGGAATACAGACCATTGATGGATACTGTTTAACATTATACCCTTTCGTCTTTCTTTTCTTTTCAAAAACAAGTTGCACTAATAGATTTAGAAGTGTAAGATGAAGTGGGTAAATGATCACTTTTTTTTGTACATTATTAGAGGCCTGATTTCAATATTTTGCCAAACATAATGATGTGAAAAACATCCCTGTCAGCATGATTTCCTTGATACATCCACCGCTCTCTCTCTCTCTCTCTCTCTCTCTCTCTCTCTCTCTCTCTCTCTCTCTCTCTCTCTCTCTCTCTCTCTCTCTTAGATGTTTGCATGAATTCACATTGTTTGGGGTGATTTTCTTTCTTTTTCATTCTTTATTCATTTCTTATGTACATGCACTTGCCTTCCCTGGAATGCATATATATTTATATATATATATATATATATATATATATATACATATACATGTTGGAATGCAAATTAAAAAAAAAAAACTTTAAAAAAAATCCCATCAATCTTTATAACAGGACTCTCAGCAACCAACCACACAAGGCATGGATGTTTGGATATATATTTAGTAAGCACGCATGTGGCTATGCATCTGTTTGGCTCTAGTGCGTGCGAGGGCTTTCATATATATATATATATATATATATATATATATATATATATATATATATATATATATTTGTGGCAGAGGGACTTGATTCTCTCGCGGACTCGGTGGCAGAGAGCAACCACCCCCCATCTATACTAAAAACCATACCCAATGGTATAAACAAGAGATTATCTAACCTCTCTCACAATGAAAGAGTATTCAACAACGCAGCAGCAGAATACCAAGAAGCATTAGAAAAAAGTGGTTATAGCTACAAACTACAATACAGTCCAGATATTAACATAACACAAAACAAAAAGAACAGGAAAAGAAAAAATCACATGGTACAACCCCCCATATGATGGTAGAGTAAATACAAACGTAGGGAAAGAATTTTTCAAAATTCTGACAGCATCATTCCCAAAAGAACACAAATTGTCCAAAATATTCAACAAAAACACCATCAAACTGTCATATTCATGTATGCCAACCTTTAAAATATAATTGATTCATCCAACAAAATGAAAGCAATGCAGCAAAGAAGGGTGAAGAAAGGAAATCTTGCAATTGCACTAATAAAGAACAATGTCCACTAAACAATAAATGCCTCTACAACAACACATTGTATACCAAGCTACTGTGACATCAGAAAATGAAAAAGAAACATACATAGGGATCACTGAAAACCATTTCAAAACCAGATATGCAAACCACACAAACAGTCATTCAATAAAGAAAAATACAAAAACCAAACAGAACTGAGCAAATACATTTGGAGACTCAAAGATAAAAAAGTAAACTACAATATATCCTGGAAAATCATGAAAAGGGCATCACCATACAATAACATTTCAAAAAGATGCAACCTATGCTTAACAGAAAAATGGTTTATACTATGCAAACCACATCTAGCAACTCTAAACACTATAACAGAAATAGTAAACAACTGCAGGCACAAATGGAAATCGTTGTTAGCAAAACACCCTGAACCTCAAATAACTTGAGAACCGAGCTACACGTGCAGCCAACCCGCACGTGCAAACACACTTTTGAATTATAAACAAAACTGAAAATACACGTGAAGCCAGCTCGCACATCAGGTTATATAACACCGGCAGTGAATGACACACTAAACCATCCTGAAGAGAGCAAGCGCTCGAAACAATATTGTAGTTTTAAAACTTCCTTTTATATACCTTATTTTTAAATATATATATATATATATATATATATATATATATATATATGTGTGTGTGTGTGTGTGTGTGTGTGTGTGTGTGTGTGTGTGTGTGACCTTGCCAGTTTGTACAAACGATTTCTGTAGCTTTCAGCAGATGTTGAGTCACACCCAGTGATCCACAATTCCATTGACAGCTATAGTTTCTGCTTCACAAATATTCCACGATCAGATGATGATGGCGAATGCCAACACTCCTTCAATGACAGCCAGGTACAACTGGACCAGTATGTCCTCTTGACACCATTGTTTCAAGTACAGTAGAAAGTTGGGCAATGTTGGCCTTTCTTGACAACTTACAGATAAATAAACTAAAAAGCTAGCTGGATCGATAGATAGATAGATAGATAGATAGATAGATAGATGGGCAGGCAGACAGACAGACGGATGGATGGATGGATGGATGGATCGATGGATGGATGGATGGATCGATGGATGGATGGATGGATGGATGGACGGACGGACGGACGGACGGATAGATAGATAGATAGATAGATAGATAGATAGATAGATAGATAGATAGATAGATAGATAGATAGATAGATAGATAGATAATATAGATAGATAGACATCCTTCAGTCTCGGAAGACTATGGAGTTGCGCTCTAGGTGTCTATTCTGGTGCAGCGACGGGTGTGGCTGGCCAGTCCGACGCGGGAATGACAGTCCCTGTGACAGAGGGCACAGGTGAAGTCTGACGCTGGTCTGTCTGCCTGGGCTGCAGCCTTTCTTCTCATTCTCTTTTCCCCGTGCTGCTGAGCGAGTGTCTCTTCGAACTTGGAGAGACCTTTCTGCACAGTCTGTCTCCAGGCTGACCGTTCGAGGGCTGTTGCTCCCCAGTTGTTCTGGTCGATGTTCAAGGCTTTAGGTCCCTCTTGCACACGTCTTTGAATCGCAGCTGTGGTCTGCCTGTGGGACGTTTCCCCGCACAAGTTCTCCATGGAGGAGGTCTTTAGGGATCCGTCCGTCATCCATTTGCACGACATGGCCGAGCCAGCGCAGACGTCTCTGTGTTTCAGCAGCGTGTACATGCTGGTGCATCCGGCTCTTTCCAGGACAGTGTTGTTTGGGACCTTGTCCTGCCAGGTGATGTTCAGAATGCGTCGGAGGCTACGCATATGGAAAGCATTGAGCTTTTGCTCTTGTCGGGCACACAAAGTCCAAGACTCGCTGCCATACAGGAGGGTGCTCACAACAAAGGCTCTGTAGATCTGGATCTTTGTCTGCTCGGCCAGCTTGCTGTTGTTCCATGCTTTCTTTGTCAGTCTGGCCATGACCAGAATGACAAAGAAAGATAGATAGATAGATAGATAGATAGATAGATAGATAGATAGATAGATAGATAGATAGATCAATAGATAAATAGACAGATGGACAGACAGACAGACAGACAGACAAACAGATCCTAAAACACATAAAACATGTAACGGTTCGGCTAAAGCAAAGAAGGCAACGCAAAAAAAAACACAGATATAAAATTGTTTGAAACAAGAGAGAGAGAGAGAGAGCCCCAGTCCCAGTCCCAGTCCCAGTGTGTGTGTTGTACATCAGCCATAGGCCATAACACAAACACAAAAAGGGTGGTGGCGGGGAGATGGAGAGGAGAATGGAGGCGTGGGGAACAGGGATGATCAAAAACACAATCAAGACAAATACAAAAATATTTGCTCGGAAAATTAGTGATATCACCCAAAGGTCTTACCCAATGTACATCAAAGACATTTCAACCGAGTGAAAGCAGATAGTGAGATCTGTGCATGAACATTACCTGATGTCCGCTGTGTGCTGCATAGTCAGCTTACCATCGTGTATCTTAATACGTAATGCTGACTTCATGAAACGCAGCTCAGTTAGTAGTTATCATACCAACACTAAAAATGCACAATACTTGCATTAATGGACAGTATCTAGCATCAGACACACACATACACATACTTGGTAGAATGCTTCAAAGGGGATAAAATGTGGCCAAATAAGTAAAGGCAAATACAATCATATCAAGCACCTTATACCTTACATTCATGTACACCTGTACTCGAAATCGAAGATTTGCTTGTAAGCATTTGTAAGTATGCATCTGATCTAGTTTGTCATATTGGTTGGTAATCAAACTTACTACTTAGGCGTCACCTTAATATGAATAAAATCAAGCAGAAATTACTAGCTTCATCAGTAACAAAATGTACACAAAACTCATTTATTATCGTTAACGTATTCAGCTTCGAGAAAGCGTTTTCGCATATTCATGGCATGACAATATGTCCTTCTCTCTGCTCGGAGTAACGATTGTAAAGGCATTGCTGAGATTTGTTGTAAAAACTTTTATTTTTAGTTCAGTGTATAAAGGACATTCATCCTCAATTTTTGAAGTGCATACCACACACTTTCGGTCAGATGGACAGTCGCTCAATCTTTGCAAATTATTATTTAGAATAAGTGTCCCGAATCGAATTTGTGACATGGCTACTCTAAAACAATACGTTTTCGCAATATGAGAGAGAGAGAGAGAGAGAGAGAGAGAGAGAGAGAGAGAGAGAGAGAGAGAGAGAATATCAGTAGGTGTGGTTGGGGTCGTAAGTGTCTGACAGAAACATTATTTGCAGCAAGAACTTTGGGCAGTGTGTAAGCCAGCCATAGTGCGACCACCCCGCCCCGGCTAACAGCCCCGTACGACCTCCTAACAGTCCTTTAAAAAGCAACACGACACGCCTCTTCCACACAGCTAACAGCCCTGTACGACCTCCTAACAGTCCCTTAAAAGCAACACGACACGTCTCTTTGAGACAGCAGCAGATCGGGTGCCAAGGATAATGCCGTCATAGGGACTGAATGGGGAGTGCAAGCAGGAGAGGTGGCCACCTTTTATTTCTGCTGTCGATGCCAAGCAGTAAAGAAACTCGTTTGGTAATGCCTGGCGATATTTTTGTGATGGCTCTGGCGAAAAAGAATGGTATGGTACAATGGAGACCTTCATGTCTGACTAAGAACCGGATTTTGCCTTCTCTTATACAGGACATTTTCCTGAATCCACAAGCAGTGATAGAAATTGAATGTTTAGTTGATCTTTTCTTTACTTATTTCACTTTATTTTGTTGTTGTTTTTTAACAAGAGAAAAAAGTAGAAACAGAGTATGAAAGTAACAAACGGTAGAGAACAGTATTTAAGGAATAGAGGGGGTAACATATTATGGAAGGAGAGAACTTAATGAAAAAAAAAAAAAAAAATGAAAGAACAGGCACTGAAAGAAAGACGTACAGGGCTTAAGAAGGGGAAATAAAGGGTATGAGGAATGTGGTGAAGGGAGATACCCACATCAGACTAGGGACCGTACTTGACCCTAACTTGTGTACAGTTTTCTACAATGCACGTTTAGTAATGCTCTAGCTCTTATTTCTATACAGAGAAAAAAAAATAATGAAATAACAAAGAAAACAACAACAACAAACGAATAGAAAAGAACTATAGTTAACGGATAGGGGAAAAGAGTATTTAATGAAAGGAAAAAGAAAATCAGACAGAAGAGAGGAACTGGACATGAATTGAACGACACAAGTGAAAGAATGAAGAAAGAAGAAAAGGAAAAAGAAGCAAGCGAAAAATTAGCAAGAGAGAAATAAAATAAAAAATGTATCAAGTTATCCGTTCATAAAAAAATAGGGTTTCATTGGTATTCTTCATATAGTTGGTAAACAAAGGGAACAGCGAACATAAAAAGAATATATCACATCTTCATCCAATACTATATACGTCGTCATCAAAGCTGCAGCGTGTGTGTGTGTGTGCGTGCGCGTGCGTACATACGTGTGTGCGTGCGTGCGTATGTGTGTATGTGTGTGTGTGTGTGTGTGTGTGTGTGTGTGTGTGTGTGTGTGTGTGTGTGTGTGTGTGTGTGTCGCCACAAAGCCAAGTGTTAGCGATGAGTGTGACCCATAACTCTACCAATCTCGACTCTTTAAATCAGACACAGTACAGCACCACCAGAAATTCTCTTACAGTGATGCAGAGGGAGAGATCGGTGTGTCCGTATGACCAGTAAAATCGTTGCGGCCAATACCCTCTTCCCGAAATTGTCACCAATTTCCCCTAAGAAGCGGATGCAGACTCCAACAAGATGCTGCGAAAAAGCAAGGGACATACTGTCAACCCAACGAAATGAAGGTCAAGATTTGTTATCTCGTTTATTACCTGATGCTGTACTTGATGTCTGGTGGACGGCAAGTACGGTTATAGCATCTTCTGGGGCTAGGTTATAGCGTGGGCCACCAACAGACTTTGTTCGATTTTCACGCCAGCAACAAGATGCAGCTAAAAGAAGCGATGGACATAATTGTCAGCCCAGCTAAATGAAGGCCAAGATTTGTTGTGTCGTGCAATTCCCTGGCTGACGCCCCAGGGTCTCTCTTTCTCTCCTGTCCCCCTTAGGCTGGAATGGATGGTGGGGCTGGAAATGCCTGGTCCCTGGGAGGCCAAGTTCTCTCACAGCTTTGCTTGCATTGATGTCTGGTGCCTGGCAAAAGGGGGTCTCGGTGCAGTGCAGGGCCAGGTTGTAGTGTGCACCACACATTCGTTCTGATTCACGTGCTGTCATAGCTGCAAGCTACCAGTTACGTCACACCAATAGCTGTCCAGGCAACCCCTATGGTGGGTGTCGAGGAGCCCACCCCTTGCTGGTAAAGCCGCGTGAAGAGAGCAGTGATTGACACCTTCTCTTCTGCACTCAGAGGCACTGGAGGGAAGATGTTATCCGCTAACTCAGAGGCATGAGGGAAGATGTTTCTTGCAGTGATTGACGCCTTCTCTTCTGCACTCAGAGGCACAGGAGGGAAGATGTTTTTCCGCAGTGATTGACGCCTTCTCTTCTGCACTCAGAGGCACAGGAGGGAAGATGTTTTTTTCCGCAGTGATTGACGCCTTCTCTTCTGCACTCAGAGGCACTGGAGGGAAGATGTTTTCCGCAGTGATTGACGCCTTTCTCTGCACTCAGAGTCACAGGAGGAAGAGTTTTTCCGCAGTGATTGACGCCTTCTCTTCTGCACTCAGAGGCACTGGAGGGAAGATGTTTTCCGCAGTGATTGACGCCTTCTCTTCTGCACTCAGAGACACAGGAGGGAAGATGTTTTTCCGCAGTGATTGACGCCTTCTCTTCTGCACTCAGAGGCACTGGAGGGAAGATGTTTTCCGCAGTGATTGACGCCTTCTCTTCTGCACTCAGAGGCACTGGAGGGAAGATGTTTTCCGCAGTGATTGACGCCTTCTCTTCTGCACTCAGAGACACAGGAGGGAAGATGTTTTCCGCAGTGATTGACGCCTTCTCTTCTGCACTCAGAGGCACTGGAGGGAAGATGCTTTCCGCAGTGATTGACGCCTTCTCTTCTGCACTCAGAGACACAGGAGGGAAGATGTTTTCCGCAGTGATTGACGCCTTCTCTTCTGCACTCAGAGGCACTGGAGGGAAGATGCTTTCCGCAGTGATTGACGCCTTCTCTTCTGCACTCAGAGGCACTGGCGGGAAGACGTTTTTCCGCTAACTCAGAGGCACAGGAGGGAAGACGTTTTCCGCTAACTCAGAGGCACAGGAGGGAAAGACGTTTTACCGCTAACTCAGAGGCACAGGAGGGGAAGATGTTTTCCGCTAACTCAGAGGGCACAGGAGGGAAGACGTTTACCGCTAACTCAGAGGCACAGGAGGGAAGATGTTTTCCGCTAACTCAGAGGCACAGGAGGGAAGATGTTTTCCGCTAACTCAGAGGCACAGGAGGAAGACGTTTTCCGCTAACTCAGAGGCACAGGAGGGAAGATGTTTTCCGCTCACTCAGAGGCACAGGAGGGAAGATGTTTTCCGCTAGTTTTCTTAGATAAGTGATTACATGCAACAAAGAAATAGTTTAAGATTGATCATCCCCATCCTTGCTCATACTGCTGTTTTCAAGTGTCTATCTATATATCTATATAATCTATCTAGCTGTCTGTCTATCTATCTGTCTATATATCTTTCTATCTATGTATGTATCTATCTGTCTGGTTGGCTGACTGGCTGGCTGGGCTGGCTATTTACCTGTTTAAGTGTGTGTGTGTGTGCGTGCGTGCGTGCATGCGTGCGTGCGTGTGTGTGTGTGTGTGTGTGTGTGTGTGTGTGTGTGTGTGTGTGTGTGTGTGTGTGTGTGTGTGTGTGTGTGTGTGAGCCATAGTCCGTCAATTTTCCGCTCCTGAAATCAGAGTGATACCACAGGGACCTGTCTCGTGGTGATGTAGAAGGGGAAACCACAGTGTTTTTTTTTTTATCACAAGTAACTTCATTCGCGCATGTTCCTCCTCTTTCCAAAGTTGTCACCTCTATTCCTGGGGGTACTGAAGCAGGCACCAGGAGCTATGGAAATATTGTCAGTAGAGGGAAAGAAGGCCAAGATTGTTGTGTCATCAAATGACCTGACCGACGCAGGAGGTCTTTTCTCTGCCTGTCCTCATCCTGACGTAGGAAGCAGGGCTGGAACTGCGGAGTTCTGGGAGGCAAAGGGCTCACATAACTGTGTTAGTGTTGATGTGAGTTCAGTTGTTAATTACATTACTGCATTGGGTTAGGCTGAGCCTGAATGTGGGTCCAATTCTTATTTCGTATTTTTACGTTATCATCTGCAGAAGTTGAGTTGTATGTCTACCTGCCAGCCCAGCAGCGTGTGAAAATGAACAGATAGATATCTACCCCTCCCCCCTCACCCCCTTCCCCTCAGTTTTACCCAGTGTGGTAACCTTCTTCATTGGTCGGCACATCTCAACGCGAACAAAGATGGTTGGAAGTTCATCCTGCCAAGAAATATGTTTTTCCACTTTTGCATTCTTACCTCGGAATAAGGAAAAGAGGAAAGCAAAAAGTAAATAAATCATATTTCGGGTCAGGAATTTTATGACACAGCAAACCTGACTGTCATTTCCTTAGGCTGATTGCATGCCTATTGCAGCATTGACCAGCATCTTGTCATATGTTCCAGGCTCATCGGGGACATCGGTGCCACTAAGAGGGGAGATAATGTAGGGGCTGGTCGATGTTTGCTGGTGATAAACCCTCGGTGAGTTTTCCTGTCCGCGTCCCTGTGAGCAAAGTCCATGTAGTACCATCACGGTGCTGATTTAAAGGTCAGAGACTGGGTAGATCATGACCTGTCTGCTTCTTGAGTCGTTTGTTCGCTCCCTTTCCAGTTTACCTTTGTATTTCTTCTTCATGATAATGAGGGTCATATAGTGCTGGCTACTGAGATAAAGAAACGGAAATAAGGATGGATTGGTCACACGCTACGTAAGCCTGTATCCAACGTAACCAGGCAGGCTCTGGATTGGAATCCACAAGGAAAGCGGAAAGTGGGTCGACCAAAACAGACTTGACGCAGGAGTGTCGACGCCGAGGTGAAGGCCACTGGAATGACGTGGGCCCCAGCATCGCGTGAGTTGGAGGAGTGTCGTCGCGGCCCTATGTTCCTCAAGGAATCAGAGGCATAAGGAAGTATAGTGCTGGCTGCTTGGTACACAGTCATGCTCGGGCAAATATCCACGCGTGCACATATCAACACATGATTGCATTCTCTCTCTCTCTCTCTCTCTCTCTCTCTCTCTCTCTCTCTCTCTCTCTCTCTCTCTCTCTCTCTCTCTCTCTCTCTCTCTCTCACACACACACACACACACACACACATACACACACACACACGCACACACGCACACGCACATATATATATATATATATATACACACACACACACACACATATATATATATACACACACACACACATATATATACACACACACACATATATCATGCTCGGGCACACGCGCGCGCGCGCGCGTCAAAAAATGAGGCATTCTCTCAGCAGACATCTCTCTCGGTACTCAAAGCATTACGTAGAAAGTGGTAGATACACGAATACTATACAAAAAACAGGAAATACTTGGCGAAGAGAAAAGTCGGTTCCTGGACAGACACAGTTAACAGAACAAACTGGAGTTAACAGAACAGACGGAGTTAACAGAACAGATTGGAGTTAACAGAACAGACGGAGTTAACAGAACAGACTGGAGTTAACAGAAACAGCTACCAACACATGCCAGATACAACCTGCGAAGACTGGAGTTAACAGAACAGACTGGAGTTAACAGAACAGACTGGAGTTAACAGAACACTCTGGAGTTAACAGAACAGATTGGAGTTAACAGAACAGCTACCAACACATGCTAGATAAACCTGCGAAGACTGGAGTTAACAGAACAGCTGTCAACACATATCAGATACAACCTGTGAAGACTGGAGTGAACAGTACAGCTGTCAACGCATCTCAGATACAACCTGTGAAGACTGGAGTGAACAGTACAGCTGTCAACACATCTCAGATACAACCTGTGAAGACTGGAGTGAACAGTACAGCTGTCAACGCATCTCAGATACAAACCTGTGAAGACTGGAGTGAACAGTACAGCTGTCAACGCATCTCAGATACAACCTGTGAAGACTGGAGTGAACAGTACAGCTGTCAACGCATCTCAGATACAACCTGTGAAGACTGGAGTGAACAGTACAGCTATCAACACATATCAGATACAACCTGTGAAGACTGGAGTGAACAGTACAGCTGTCAACGCATGCCAGATTCAAACTTGTGTTAACCAAGCCCTAGCGAAATGCTGAGGAAATGACAATGTACCAGTACATATTGCAAGATAATTATGTCCAGTTTCAATTTCTTCATCAAGGAGGCGTCACTGCGAGCGGACTAGTCATACGCGCTACACCACATCCGCTACATTTTGAGACCACACACTACGCATGATTTTAAGGTGATGGATAAATATATGTGATAACGAACTGTTCATGATTTGCATGACTATGAAAAGACAATAATGGCTCCCTATGCGGACACAGACAAATTACGGTGTACCCACTGATTATGATTTGTCATAATATCATTACCTCGTTGTGTCCAGAGACTCATAT
>JADBJO010005392.1:147500-150000 GCA_016801955.1 Conus betulinus
CGGCGCCTGTTTGTGGACTATAGAAGGTCGTGTAGATGTTTGCTGGCTGAACGGCTCTCTCTCTCTCTGTGTGTGTGGTGTGGGTGGGTGGGTGGGCTATGCGCGTGATACGATGGAGACAGTCACGCGCCATCACCTGTAATACCCGCCCTAACCTCTACCCCCTCCTCCTTCCTTCCAGCATCTTTATTGTCCCCCCCGGAAACCCGAGCACGGTGTAGGAAAATGTCGGCACTGTAGCCACCTAACAACATGAGGCGCAAAACGTGTTGTGTCGTCAAAGTATGTGATCGATGTCCTTCTTGTGTGTGTGTATGACCCACACGGCCAAGCTTTACATTAATTTCACATGTGTGTCTGTTTGCGTTCTTATTTTCTGACCACGGCTGTTTGGATCTCTCAGTCCTGGTTGATGCATAGCATGGCCGACATGTTTGTCCCAGGCAATAATGGCATTCCATAGCATCACTGTCCAAATAGTCATCGATGGTCAGTACTATTATGTCATGTATCATCTATGTCATGTATCAAATGCCTGATCCTTCTTGCTCTATGTCATGTATCAAATGCCTGTTCCTTCTTGCTCTGCTCTAATAGTGACCTCTCTATCACTCCTACCCGTCTGTTTTGGCGTCGGTAAGTTACTGGGAATGATCATGATATAAATACGGAGTTCTATTGCAAGAAAAGAATATATACTTCTGCATGATGGAATAGATGACGAAACATTGTTGTATGGTTGTATTACAGCATAAAAGGTGACAACTGCACGAAATGTTGCTGTTACATTTTTTTGCGGAATTAATTGCAACAATTGTAACTTACTTACATTTTGCAGTACCTGGTTTACGCCAAATGTCAGTAATTGTTTCCCTTTGCGCGGTGACTGCATTTTAAAAGGGGGAGGGGGGGGGGGGGGGGGGTATGAACAAAATGAGTATTATACTCTCTGTGTGTGTGTGTGTGTGTGTGTGTGTGTGTGTGTGTGTGAGAGAGAGAGAGAGAGAGAGAGAGAGAGAGAGAGAGAGACCTGAGGTATTAACTTATGTGTAAAATGGTTGTTTTTGGTTCTTTGCGTGCTTCGACAGGAAAAGAAGTCTATTGTGTACCCGATTTCATCTTAAGACGACATGCTATTATTGCTTCTTGTAACCAGTTTGAATTGTTTTTGCCCTCTCGTGTTGTCTTTTTTAATTAGAATATGCTCAATGTATTAAAAATTATGATACATAATTTAAAACAATAAACATGCTTATACAGAAATGACGACGACAAAAAAGGAGAAAAAAAGAAAGAAAAAGAAATGAACACGAGAAAATTGCATTCAAAAGCATATGTTACAAATAAAAAGGTTGCCGGGAGATAGCTTAGTTTATACACGTGCTGTCAAATCCTGAGGACAGATAACTGAATTACAACTGCCACACAGAATGACCCTTTCATACTTTTCTTATGAAACAAAATGACTTAACCCATCCCCCCCTGTTTTAATACACGCAGACAAAAAATGCACTTATCTGCTCTCGTGTTTCATGGATTTCAGTTAAATGTTTGCAGAAACTAGATGAAAAACACTCTCTATGTTTCTTTATTTCAGAATCGTCTTTTGAAATTCTGAATGCATGAAAAGGATTGTTTGCGTTCATTTGACTTTTGTATAAATGGAATTTGTCGCAAACAGGATAATATAAAATTCTTGTCAATTAAGTGTTGACCTTTAAAAAAAAAAAATATATATATATATATATATATATATATATATATATATATATATATATTAATTCATTTAGTAGAAATTGGGTATTTTCCAACACATGTTATTTACAGCCAACGAGTGTTCCCTAAAGGTGATTTCGTGCACACATCTTCAAAATGTGTGTTTGCCTTAATAACCCGTAGTATCTATGCTACATCTATTGCTAAAATTGCACAGACTTTCTGATTTGAAACTACTTCAAATTTGTTCTATATCCTGGAACTTCTTAAACATGATCTTATCGGTGAAATCACAAGTCTGTATTTCTCAGCGTGTTCGGTTGATAGACGCAGTGATGATATAACCGATGTAAGCCTTCCTATCCAGCCACGTTTTAATGCCGCATTTAACATCCATTACCCCCCTTTCACATACTCTTTTTCTACAGTCTTATGACTAAGACGATCGTGTTTCGTGTTCCTCACAAACCTTTTTCAGCAATGATATATTTAGCCCCATCCTGACATCATCGTTGACATCTTTTGACCTCCTTTATTTCGAATGTGAAGCATAGGTTTAAAGATGTCCGATGTTTATTATTCTTCACGTAACTATCGTAGTTTTTATGCAACTGATTTCCGCACAATGCTTTGTTCTCGCCTCACTTTCACTCTTCACTGGCAGTTCTCGGATGCTGTTGGATTTGTTTTTGAGCCCTTGGTAGTTAGAATACTACAGAAGTTTGGGTAGCGTGTGTTCTTGTGATGTTATGGTAAAACCACTAAATGAAGCAGATTTCACTCC
>JADBJO010005392.1:155000-163385 GCA_016801955.1 Conus betulinus
CAATGTGAACTTTCCATGTCAATTTAGATGTGAAGTAAACGCCTAAGAATTTTACTGAGTGTACATACTGAAGTGTTATTCCATCAAGCCTAAAAGACGGCAGATCAACAGGATCATCACCATTATTAAATAACACTATATACGTTTTTTTTTCATGGGAAAGTTTCAGTCCATTTTCAAACAAATACTTACTAAGATTATTTAGCTCTGCCTGATACATTTTTTTGTAATAGTTGATTGTTCTTTTTTGCGTGTTTTTTCTTAGACTAGCATTTATCCACATACACAGATCATCAGCATACTGCACAACGGTAGCGTTTTTAGTTACGTGCTTTGGGAGATCATGTAACAAAATATTAAATAACATTGGAGCAATTACGGAACCTTGGGGAATGCCCATTTCTAACGATTTAAAATTTGAATATGTGTTTTTCTACCCTGACTTGCAACTTCTTTCTGATAAAAATTCTCTAATGTAGTTATAAAAATTACCAGATATGCCAATTTTCTTCAGTTTATAAAGCAATCTAGCATGCCACACGCTATCAAAGGCTTTTTTTTTAACATCAAAAAATGTTGCCAGAATACTCTTCGCCTGGCAAATTGATGCTTAATTTGTGTTGTTAATTTTACAATGTGGTCAGTTGTTGATCTTCCTTTTCTGAAGCCTGCTTGATTAATAGGTATTATTTCATTTTTTATCACAAAAATAGATAAGCCGATTTAGTATAATTCTTTCCATAAGTTTTCCTACATGAGACGTCAGAGCTACAGGCCGGTAACTGTGAACACTTGTAGGAGATTTTCCTTGCTTTACAATGGGGATAATTACAGACTGTTTTCAAATTGATGGCATAACACCATTATTCCAAACCCGTTGGAATATTTTCAATAAAAAAACAAAGATAATTATCTGGTAAATGTTTTCAGCATTTCATTCGAAACAGCGTCCAATCCAACTGATGATGATTTATTACCTATCAGGGAGATGGAGTCGTTTAACTCGCATATAGTTTATGGGGGCATTTATATAGTGGTCATTATTTGAAACTGGCTCTTCGTACATCTCTGTTTTTTCTTCCCTTTTCCTATGTTGTATGCAATCTTGTGGAAGACTTTCTAGACGCATCGTCTTTGAAAACATGTTAGCGAATGCTTCTGCTTTTTCAGATGAGGTTGAGAATTTTTTATTATCCAAATTAACTGGATATCTTGGTAGATTTATCCCTTTTTTCATAGTTTGAAATTTTTGCCACACTTTTTGAAGGTCTTTATGATGAGAAACTTCTTTGGCACAAAACGCTGTCCAGTAAAGCCGCTTTGCTTTTGCAATTACTCGATTAGAGTGTGACTTAGCTTTTTTTCATTTCTAGGTGGTTTTCTTCACTTTTTTTTTTAATATATTCTTTGTATTTCAGTTTCTTTAAGGCTACAGCTTCTTCGCAATCCTTAGTCCACCACACATTACCGGTATGAAGTGTTTTTTGAGAAGTATTAGTATGACATTTTGGTATTGAATCATCAGCGGCCAAGAGAATCATTTTGTTGAATTTTGAATACATATCATTTACATTTTCTTCATCTTCACAAAAGGTCTATGTGTCTATAGGAAAGAAAAGCCTTGAACACATCAATCACAACAATCCCAAGGAGATGTAACGGCCGACCCTATATACAACAACGAAGACAACAGACGGCCCTTCCTCACAAACACCCCATCCCTCCACCCGCAAGACAGATGATCATCAGTCTATCGCCCCCGAGGTAATGGACATCCGTCATTGTCATCGCTGCTCCTGAACATCGTCATCGTCACTGTCAGCATGAGAAAGACAAAGGGTTGAAGAAGGAAATTGGAGAGAAAAAAAAACAAAGGAGCGAGAGGTGAGGTGTGTGCCACGACTGGGAACGGGAAAGGAGGGGCACTGGTTTTCCTTGCTTTCGCTGTGGCAACGTGGACGAATATTCTCACTCAAGCGGTAGAATTTGTCACGTTTGAATACTGACGAGGTGGACTGAAGATTTTCTTTTACAGAATAGTCTCCGTCTTATTCCACTGAGAGAATTGGGGAAACGAAAGGTGATTTTTTTTTTACTTCACTTACCTCGATTTTGATTAATGACGAGGTGGACTGAAGATTTTCTTTTACAGAATAGTCTCCGTCTTATTCACCTGAGAGAAATGGGGGGGAAACGAAAGGTGAGTTTTTTTTTTTTTCACTTTCACTTACCTCGATATTAATGCCATGACGATGGTAACGAAGGTGGATTTGTTCTGGGGTTTTGTTTGTTTGTCTGTTTGTTTTTCTGTTTTTTTATTTCTTTTTTCTGTTATGTTTTTTTTTTTTTTTTTTTTTTTTTTTTGGGGGGGGGGGGAGGAGGGGGGGGGGGGCTTGTTTTTTTGTCGATGATATTGCCTGTTGAGCCGTTTTGTTACTATTTTTTTCGTTCGTTACTATTTATTCTAACAAAAATTTGCATTTAGGTTTACTACTATTTCGTCGTCACGGTTTTTTTTTTTTTTGTTTTGTTTTGCTTTTGTTTTTTTTTTTTACGAGGTTATGAAAACTTTTCTGTAATTGTTTGTCTGTGGGTTTTGTGATTGTTTCTTGTTTGTTTCTATTTGTTTTTGCGTAAACTTAAGCCTGAATGCAAAAAAAAAAAAAGAAAAGACCGTATTGCACGTGTATGTATGTATGTATGCATGTCTCTATTTGTCTGTCTGTCTGTCTGTCTGTCTGTCTCTCTCTCTCTCTCTCTCTCTCTCTCTCTCTCTCTCTCTCTCTCTCTCTCTCACACACACACACACACACATACACACACACACACACATATGTATATATATATATATATATATATTATATATATATAATTCTGCACAATTCTTAGCCGCTGACAATGCTTGGGTTATTGAACAGCAAAGCTGACCACTCAGACTGTTCCATATCTTTTGATCTCCCTTGCATCCTTAAATGGATCCTCAAGCATAGGCTCAAAGATTGTCCCTTACATTTTATACTGTTTGCATAATGTTTTTAATTTTCAGCAACTTTTTTTTCCTCCCCACACTGTCGTTTTGTTTTATTCTTCTACCCTTTCGCTGGCTGCTTTGGGGGTGCTGTTTGGATTCTTGTTCGAACCCTTGGCGGTCAGAACACCACAGAATTATGGACTGTGGTGTGCCTCTGTTTGACGCCAAGAGAACAGACATGATCAACGGTGTCTCTCTGATGAGTCCGATCCAACAAACGAAAAGCCTCGGACCAGGCAAACGAAAGGCCTCGGACCAGGCGATATATATAGATCTGCCTTCAAGAGGGATTGTACTGATTTTCTCATGCAGCTAGTGAAGATTTTTAATATTTATGATATACATTTATCCATTTACTTCATCTTCAATTTTTTTTCTGAATTTCAAATCTGCCATCTATAATGGTGGAAGAATTGCTAACATGCACTTGTTTCCCCCCCACTACGTAATTGTTCAGATATATATATATGTGTGTGTGTGTGTGTGTATATGTATATAGATATACGTATGTAAGTTTGGTCACGGATAATTTTTAAACTATTTTCTGCCTCAAGACATAGTGTCATTAATTGAACATGATTTATTGTTATGAATGTGTTTCAAACAGTATAAATATTGAAAAGCAGCACACACAAAAATAGTATATTCCATGCCGGGAAACAGAGCTGCTGTTCAGTTGGCCAAGTTGATGCTATGTCCAGTGATAGTGTTGACCTCTATACAATGAGTTGGGTGATGATCATAAGGACAGATATTGATATAAACCTCTTGCTTTTCTGTTATGTGTGCATATTTGAAGGATGTGATGGTAAAACCATGGAAACCTGTGGGATTTGCCTGAGGCCTGGCTCAAAGTTTTTGTTGTTGTTGAAGAAGAAGATTCAGGATGGAGAAATCATACTGTTGGTGTGCTTGCACTATTTTGTGTATGTGTGTGGATGCGATTATATATATATATTATATATATATATATATATATATGTAGAGAGAGAGACAATGAAATCTATACCGGTTTTGTTGGCATTTAACATCTTGTTCTCTCTCTCTGGATATGGGTTAACGTCGACTGTAGTCCCTGGTTGTTGTTATTTACGAGCGAGTGTGTGTGTGTGCGCGCACGTGTGTGTGTTTATGTGTATTTTTTTACTGTGTCTCTCCGTACATTCTCATGTAGAAAGCTTGCATTTGGATTATCTTTGTAGGGTATGAATTAGAACCGTAAATATTTCGTTTGCCTTTAGAGAGCGTATTTCAGAAGATCATGAGAATAGTTATAAACTACACAAAACAATGTTTGGGATGAACTTCCATTGCGGAGATAAAAAAAAAAAAAAAAACGAAACAGAGAGAGAGAGAGAGGGAGAGAGAGAGAGAGAGAGAAACAGACAGACAGAAAGAGAGGAGCGGGTGGGAGAGAACAACTTCACAGGAAAGATTGTTGTGACTTTTCAACAATAACAAATCTCAATGTTATGTGTGGGTAATAAATCAAAATCTGAATATTGGATTGCTTGTTCGTTTCCCATCACCATGGCATAATAAATGCACTGTGGAGACAAATGATGTTTTATCTAAAAACTACTGTTAATTGAAGCATGGCAAACAATCAGACAAGGCGGGGGGTGGGGGGGGGGGGGGGGGCGGGGGGGGGGGGGGGGGGGGGGCGGTACATGACCGTTTATATTATTTATTTATTGTGGGCCAATTTCAAGTTGTCTAGCTTATGAATAGGTCAGCCTTTATGTGGACAGGCTGGAGGTGTGGCAGCGAAGGACAAGGAGTGTGTTTGACCACAGGAGGAATCACTGACCAGTGGGGAAGGACAAGGAATCACTGACCAGTGGTGAAGGACAAGGAATCACTGACCAGTGGTGAAGGACAAGGAATCACTGACCAGTGGTGAAGGACAGGGAATCACTGACCAGTGGTGAAGGACAAGGAATCACTGACCAGTGGTGAAGGACAAGGAATCACTGACCAGTGGTGAAGGACAAGAATCACTGACCAGTGGTGAAGGACAAGGAATCACTGACCAGTGGTGAGGACAAGGAATCACTGACCAGTGGTGAAGGACAAGGAACGGTGTGTGACCACAGCCTGCCTGAGGAATCACTGACCAGTGTCCAAACACTCGCTGCCATCATGGCCTCCGGTGAGTGTGGACTGGCGGTTCCTTTGTCCACTGAAATGCGCTCTCCATTTGTCTCTTTTTATATAACGTGTGTGTGTGTGTGTGTGTGTGTGTGTGTGTGTGTGTGTGTGTGGTGTGTGTGTGTGCGTGTGTGTGTGTGTGTGTCTCTCTCCTCTCCTTCTCTCTCTCTCTCTCTCTCTCTCTCTCTCCTCTCCTCTCTCTCTCCATCTCTCTCTCTCTCTCTCTGGTCTCACCCTGTGCATTGCCTCTGCATGTGTGTGTGTATTGTGTGCCGTGTGTGTGTGTGTGTGTGTGTGTGTGGTGTGTGTGTGTGTGTGTGTGGTGTTTGTGTGCTCTGTGTGGTGTGGGTGGTGGGGGATTACGCGGACAAAAAGGAAGAAGATATGGAGAGGGCACACACACACACACACACACACGCACACACACACACACACACACACACACACACAACACACATCACGCACACACACACACACACCACACACACAACACACACACACACAACACACACACACACACACACACACCCACACACACACACACCACACACACACACACCACACCACACACACACACACACACACTCACTCACTCACTCACACCCACACACACACACACACACACACACACACAACACACACACACACACACACACACACACCCACGCGCTCCAGAAAAAAAAGGCAAAACTGATGACAAAGAGAGAGAGAGAGAGAGAGAGAGAGAGAGACATAGACAGAGGGAGTACAGAGAGAGACAGACATTGCAGACAGAGAGAGAGAGAGAGATAGAGAGAGAGCAGAGACAGAGACAGAGAGAGCGACAGAGAGAGAGAGAGAACAAAAACCCAGCGAGTTGCTTCAACAAACGATTCAAGGTACGCAAAACACTGATGTCATGCCGCCAAGTTGGATAGAGTTTTTCCCCCTTACCTCTTCACACACGCGCACACATCTCTCTCTCCCTCTCTCTCTCTCTCTCTCTCTCTCTCTCTCTCTCTCTCTCTCTCATACACGCACACACACACACACCACACACAGACACACCACACACACACACACACACCGCACGCACGCACGCACGCACGCACGCATGCACGCCACACACACACACACACACACACACACACACCACACACACACACACACACACACACACGAACATCATGCATGCACGCATGGACGCACGCACGGGGCGCGCGCGCGCGCGCCCGCGCACACACACACACCCACACCATACACACACACACACGCTCGCGCGCGCGCGCGCGCGCGCATACCCGAAAGGAGGTACTAGTGCGTGTCTACACTGCAAGTAAAAATAAAACGAAAAAAAAAAACCCGAAGGGCGAGTATTTATACCAAGCGAAACAACCCTTTCCATGAACGCGGCACTCGGTCTCGAAGTAGTAGTAATTATTGGAGTAGTAGTAGTAGTAGTAGCAGTATAGTAGTAGTAGTAGTAGTAGTAGTAGTAGTCCTAGCGGAGTCAACACGGGAAACACAACACACACACACACACACACACACACACACACACACACACACACACACACACACACACACACACACACGCGAGCGCACGCACCGCACACACTGCCTGAAACCAATTTATTGTCCTGTTAACACAGTTATACTGACTTTTACGAAAACATTTGAAAAGAAAGAAAACATTCTTTTTTCAAAAAGAGGACTCCCTCCCTCCCTCCCTCCCTCTCTCTCTCCTCTCTCTCTCTCTCATCCTCTCCTCTCTCTCTCCTCTCTCTCCTCTCTACATCTGTCTGTCCTGTCTGTCTGTCCCTGTTTCTCTCTCTCTCATCTCTCTCTCTCTCTCTCTCCTTCTCTCTCTCTCTCATCCTCTCTCTCGTCCTCTTTCTCTCTCTCTCTTTCTATGTCTTACACACACACGCAAGCCGCAGCGCGCACGCACCCACACACACACACACACACACACACACACCACACACACACACACACACACACACCCACACACACACACAACGCACGCACCATATACACGAAACAAACAAACAAAAAGAAAGCCTGATTAAGAAAATCAGAAAACGGGACTCTCCCAACACAAACACGCACGCACAGCACACACACACACACACACACACACACACACACACACACACACACACATCACACACACACACACACACACGAACAAACAACAAAAAGAAAGCCTGATATAATAAAATCAGAAAACGGGACTCTCCCAATTTTATCCCGTCGGTTATCGCCGTCAGGTATCTTCCCTCCTCCTTACCCCCCCCCCCCCCCCCCCCCCCCCCTCCCTGTCTCTGTCGCGCTCTCTCTGATCTATCTCTCTGTACTCTCTATCTGTTCTGTCTGTCTCCTCGTCGTCTCCTCTCTCTCTCTCCTCTCATCCCTTCTCTAGCTCGGCGCCTCCTCCCTCCTCTCTCTCTCTCCTCTCCTCTCTCTCGCTCTCAAAAATACCTGTCTTTCCTTGAGTCCTATCCTTAGTCTTCATGGCTCCGTTTTTTAAGGACACTTCAACACATCCAAAGCAATTTAACGTATACCCAGAATACCCACACACACACACCACACACACACACCCACACCCACACACACACACACACACACCCACACACGCACGCACGCACGCACGCTCACACACACGCACGCACGCGTACGCACGCACACCGACACGCACAACTACGTACGCACACACACACCACACACCACCCACCACAACACCACACCGACAACACGCCAGATTCCAAGTCACAGACCAAGGGAAACAACCCTTTCTATGTACGCGCTCTCGATCTCGCCTGAGTTGCACATCCTAATGCATCCCCCATATCTACACCACCACGCCCACATCGCTAAAACTTTTCATACGATACGAGCCTTCACGTTTTCGCAAATCACTCTCCCCATTCTCCTCTCGTCGTCTCTCCTTCCTCTCCTCTCCCCCTCCTTCCCTCTCTCCCGATCCCTCTCCTCTCTCGCACCTCGCTCCTTCTCTTCTCCTCGCTCCTCTCACCCTCTCTCGGCCCTGCCCTCTCTCCGTCGTCCTCTCTCCTCTCCAGGTCCTTCCCTCTTCGTCTCTCTCTCTCCTCTCTCTCTGTCTGTCTGTCCTTCATCTCGGTCTCGCTCTCTCTTCTCTCTCATCTCTCTCTCTCGTCTCCTCCCTTCTCTCTCTCTCTTCTCATCTCGTTCTCTCTCGC
>JADBJO010005393.1:0-12500 GCA_016801955.1 Conus betulinus
TCAAAAGACCTCATTTTTTTAATTTAAAATCGCTCTTGAAATGAGGCATTTCCGTTGTGGGCCTACAAACACAGATCACAGTTCCTTTCAAAGAACAGGCAGCTCTGTAGAGACCAATGGCACCTATCTGTGATGATTTGTGTTGGGCATCATCGGGAAGGCGTGCTGGTTATAGTTTTTTGTGCTTCTTTTCGTTGAAATATTTCTAAGATGGTTCAGTGCGCAAATCTACTGATTTTGTTTGTTATCAGTCTTGAAATGTTAGTGTTCTCTGGGCCTGACGAGGTGGTGGAAGAGGGTGGGTGGAGGATCGGGCTTTTTTAAAATTCTCCCTCTCCCCCGATATACTAATGAAATCAATCACGATGCTGTTTGTCCAGGCCTGAACAACGGGGAGGGGGGGGAGGGGGAGGATGGATTTTCCGGAAATTTCCCCTCCCCTCACACACCCTCCCTCATTCCTCGACTGCTGAAATTTCACACACACACACACACACACACCCCCACTTCCACTGCCCCCCATCCCGTCTGCCACCCACTCACTCCCTCCCACCCACCCACACTTTGTTCCGAATTCCTTCCAAGATCATACTTCACACACGCGCGCGCGCGCGCGCACACACACACGCACACACACACACGCACGCACGCACGCACACACACACACACACACACACACACACACACACACACACACACACACACACACGCGCGCGCGCGCGCACACACTTTCATCCCACTGCTTGGCTCACATATAGCAAGGAAAGGACATGTGTCCAAGCCAATGACTGCGGTCAATCAGCGGTGGGAGTTTTAGGTTAGAGTTCAATTGTCATAGCAGTGATGGCGTCAGCTCCATAGATGAACAGTTCTTGATGAAAGCCGCTCGAGAGGGGCAGTGGGGAGAGGGGTGAGAGGGGTTGAGGACTGAGGGGGAGAAAGCCAAACAGAGAGAGAGAGAGAGAGAGAGACAGAGAGACAGAGAGAGAGAGAGTACAGAGTGTACTGACAGATAGACATAGACAAACACAGGCAAACAATGTACAGGTGTTGGGGATGGGGGTTTTTTTTTTTTTTTTTTTTTTTTTTCTTTTTTTTTTTTGCTGTCCCAATCTCTGCGCCACCTCAGAGGCAGTGCACCCACGCCGCTCATTCCGACACCCCGTCCACAGCCACAGTCCGGTCGGCCCCGCCACAGCCCCGGCACCGGCAATCCACAGGGAGCAGTCAATGTCAAGTCGTCAAGAGGCAACCCACGGAGGAGACACTGCACTGCTGCCGAGTCACTTCAGTGGTGTTCAGTGGCGCCTGTTCTGATCTAACATACGCAGGACACCACCTACTAAGCCCCCTACTGACGACAATGATTGCTTAGTCGCGGAGCCGGCGTGAGTGAGCTCTCCCTCCAGAGGGCGCCACCACGTCCGTCCAACGACAGCCCCCATGGACCCGCCGATACCGGGTGACCCGGACGGAACCAAACCAAGGCCACAGACGTGGAGAGGACATCGAAATTGAGGTCACCATGAGAGCAGGGCATGAAGGGCCACAGAATTTGAGACTTTTTTTTTATGCTGATCGATGAGAATGAGGATGATTATGATGATGCTACGGATTTCCATTTCGGTCTGAGACTACATGACAGGGCTGTACTCTACGCTTCCTTTCATAATATATCCCGGCGTCAACCAGGCCCGAGAGATACAGACACCTGCAGTGTTGGTCAGGAATTTGAGCAACACTCTCAGAAACGCATCCATTAAGTGGATGAAACTCGACTGTGTGGTCCCAGTCTTCCCAACTGAGCCCGCAGCAAACTCAACTCTGGGTAGGATCCGGTCGGGGCAGAAAAACCCACATGACTTCTGATGGGATTCGAACCCACGACCTCCCAGCCGGGAGTCCGCGACGCTAACCACTTCGCCACGGCGGCTGGTGGTGTTGGGGATGAGTTTGTAAAAGGGGATGGGATGGGGGAATGGGGAGGGGAGCGATGGGCATTCTTTCCCTACGATCGTGTACTGGTAACAATGATGTTCTGAAAGTGTAAGAACATCTCTCTCTCTCTCTCTCTCTCTCTCTCTCTCTCTCTCTCTCTCTCTCTCTCTTCAGCACGTTGCTGGGGAGTAGGCCAGTAGTGTCACTGAAGGCTAGGGGGATGTAGGAAAGAACGGGGGAGAGGGTCGGTAAGTTTGTGCGATTGTAAGATGCTGTTCTGCAATAAGAATTCTCGGTCAATGCACAAATCAAGTCCTACGTGGAAAGTAAAACAACAACAACAACAACAACAACAACAACAACAAAACCGTTAGGCTGCTGGCTTAAAGGAGGGTATGAAAACAATTCTTTCCAAATTTATGTATATATGTTATATATATTTGTCTATTGAAAGCTGGCGGTTTAATTTATATCGACTAATTACATACTGATCTCATTTACGATTTCTAGGTGGAGGTGGTACAGTTGGGTGGGGTGACTAAGGTGGGAGTGGGGTGACATTCACAGGCACCTGGACTGCCGGGGTCAAATATTTTGGTCAATAAATTACAGAATATTTGCCTTTCAAATAAATTTACTCTCTGTGGTACGAAGACGTGCTCGGTTGACAGCTAGGCATAATACAGCCTTCACATGAAAGTTTCAAAGGGCAATTCTGTATTGAAATGTACTGGTACAATTCATTGGGTTTTTTGTGTTGTTGTTTTGTTTTTTTCGTAGACGGAAAAGAAAGTTTCATCTTAGTGAACAGAATGATTTCCGTCCACGCCCCTCTCCGGCAAGAAGACCGCGTATTTCTGTCAAACATGATTGGTTTAGTGTGAAATGAAAATATTCAAATGCTCTAACATGCCAGTGAACACACTGTCACCACAACAATATCAATATTTTGTCAATGACTGAGAGTAAGGAATCGAGAACAAAAAGAAATCTGTCCTCAGTCGGGATGTTTTTTTTCACATTTACATCAAAACCGCGTACTTAAAACCACACTGTAGTTTGTGACTTCCAGTGACACTCAATGACACGGATTCAGACCGGAGAGGCGTGTGAAGTGGGGAAGGAAATGAATATCTGATAATTCAACACTTACTGGAAGTTGGAAAACTCATCCTAGAAGCAGAACACTGGTGCTGAAAACGCAAAGAAAACACATCCACAGTCACGGAAAAAACGCTGTCCAAAAGTCACGACGCACAGAAAGGGCTCACGGCTCTGGATCATGGTTTTATTCCCTCAATTGCAACAACAGTGTTCACTCCAGATTTGGTCTCCTCTGTATCTCATGACATTCACGGGAATCCGTTCCGGGGCTGATCTCTCTCTCTCTCTCTCTCTCTCTAGTGTGGTTATGTGTGTATGTGTGTTGTGTGTGTGTGTGTGTGTGTGTGTGTGTGTGTGTGTGTGTGTGTGTGTGTGTGTGTGTGTGTGTGTGTGTGTGTGTGTGTGTGTGTGTGTGTGTGTTGTGTGTGTGTGTGTGTGTGTGTGTGTCTTGACAGACCTACTTTTTTTTTAACCAGCGATCAACTCTTTTAAAACCAAGATATCAAACTTCTTGTTTTGTTAAAAATATGATGAACTGTTTTGTCTAACATCAAATTCTAGCAAATGACTTTCAAAACAGGGCACTGCATTTTGAAAGAGGCTGACACTGATTAGCAAAACCTGACTGTTCCCTTTTGTGGAGGAAAACACCATTGAGGCTTTCCCCTTTTCCAAAATGTGAACTACCGGTAATGTCTAGGGCACACACACAACGAAGTGGTTCACACACCAAGTGTTTGACTTCTGCTATGTGCCTTTGGTTGAAGTCCACATTATGATAAAGGGGGAAGTCTGAATGGGCTTCTCCTCCGTAAACGGGAATATCCACCTGTGAAGATGTCTTCGTACCGTGTGGCCTCCAAACTGTGGATATATTGACTGTATTCTGCAGCCAAACACATTGGCAAGGGCATGAAGTTGCCACACCACCCCCATGTAGCTAGAGGACTTGCTAACGTCTTCGATTTCTGTAGTAAGGACGCGTCTCAGAGCAGAAGGAGTAAGTTTCTCACCACAAAACTTCCCTGAATATGCAGCATAAGTTTTTGTGAGGTTATCGGGCATAGAGTGTCCTTTCTTCGAACAATTATCATCGAGGTACTGGTCCAGATTGAAGGACAATTCTGGAACAATCCTCATTCTCATTTCATCATGGAAGTCTTGAACGTGATAGACCATCACTGATGCACAACCAGCCAAACAGTTTCCATCTCCATAAATTTTTATTGGGGTCAGGATGGAATAATTATCGTCCGGAAACCAAACACACCAATCTTGATCAATAGTAAATGCAACGGAGTCAAAGTCACTATTAACTGTGACAGGATATTTGCTACTGACGTCTTCATACTTCAGTGCAATCCTTCGGATGTCTTGTATGGCTGCAGCATCGTTCAGCAGCATGCATCCGCAAGATATGGAACAATTCGTCTTTTGGAAGAACTGCTGACATCCATGGAGCTGCAAAAAGGAAGCAGTTTTTTATCATTAGTATATGGATAACTATTTAGACACACGTTAAGATGAAAATCAGTGAATAATATTTGTGTTGGTCATTGGCGATTTGATTTTAAAACAAGGGGCGTCGCCGAGCGGCAGACATGTCCGACACCTGCACGCTATATATGCACTTGCGACACCCCATAAGGGTCATCTGCTCTGTCAACCAGTGCCTGAGCTTTGACTGAAAACAGATTTCGGATTTCAAGGTCATACGTCAAGATCATGACCTCAATCTCAGGTGTATACTGCGCATCTCCTGGCGAGACAGGGTGACCAACACAGAAGTCCTGCCTCGCGCTGGCCGCCCTTCCATGTATACCCTGCTGAGACGGCTTTGGTTGCCCTTGGCTGGGAAACGTAATCATTTATCATTATTATTATTATCATTATTATCAATATCAGTATTACTCTTGTTATTATCAATATTATTGTTGTTATCATTATCATTATATTAGTTTTTTATGTTTTTTGTTTTTTTCATTTTTAGTAGTAGTAGTAGTAGTATAATTACTATTATTATTATCATTGTTTGTTATGATGATCTTTATTATTGTTATTTTTATTATTATCATGTCTATTTTTGCTGATATGTTTTTCATTTTTGTTAGGTTTATCATTATTATTATTATTTTTTTTATTGTTATTTTCTTTATTTTGTTTGCTATGTTTATCATCTTTGTTTATTAGGATTGTTATTATGTTTATTATTACGTTGATTATGTTCATTATGCTTATTATTATGCGTTTCGTAATTATGTTTATTTATGTTTGTTTACTTTTAAGTATTTATTGTTTAGTTTTTTTTTCCCCTCCACCACCCCCGACTTTGCTATTTTTTTTCGGGCCCTTTTTCCCCTTACTGTTTTGTTGCAAGGCGGTCTTTATCATTATTAGCAGTAGTAGTATTATCATTATGATTATCATTGTGAGTCACTTCATATTTGTTCACATATCATTATTAGTAGTAGTACTATGTTTTGTTTATCGTTATTATTATTATTATTTTAAGTATTATTATCTTTATCATTACTATTATGTTAATCATTATTAGCATTATTATTATCATGTTTATTGTGCTCATTATTAGGCTCAATTCCTTCCACCTCAGAAACCTCAGGCGTATACTGGGCATCTCCTGGCAAGACAGGGTGACCACACACACAAGTCCTGTCTCGCGCTGGGCCTCCCTTCCATATATACCCTGCTAAGAGTGGCATCGTCTGTGCATCTGTTGCGTTTGTATGCAAACTGATAAGGATCTTGATGACTGACTGTATCAGTGAGGAGGGTGACCGAGTATTGCTCTTTCGAAACACTTCATCACAATGGATGTTAGAGCGACTGGGCGGTAGTCATTGAGGGAAGATGGTTTAGACTTTTTTGGTATAGGACAGATCACTGAGGCTTTCCAGAGAGAAGGGACAGTTGAAGTTTTAATAGACCAATTGAATAGTCTAGTGAAGACATGACAGAGTTGAGATCCACAGTTCTTGAGTAATACACTACTAATATTGTCTGGTCCAGGCGCCTTTTGGATGTTTAGTCTTTTAAACATTGAAAGTATTGTTGTATCTTCTATAATGATATCATCTTCTATCTTTGCTTTGATTTCCTCTTTTATCACTCCCAATGCATCAGTGAAATCATGAGCATCAAAACGACAGTAAAATTTGTTGAGTTCATTAGCGAATTGTTGTTGCTGTTCTTTTGATAAGGCACAGTGATGATGGGATTTAGTTTGACCAGTTAATTTCTTTAGACCTTGCCATGCGTTCCGCATATTACCGCACTGAAACTGCAATTCAACCTTCTCTTTGTACTTTGTTTGGGCTGAGCGTATTTCCTTTCTCAGTTTTATTTGGACTTTCTTACGTTCCATTTTGTTTTCTGTTTGAAAGGCAATTTTCTTTTCATTTAACACTGTTTTCAGTGGCTTCGTTACCCATGGTTTATTATTAGGGAAAATTTTGATTGTTTTTGATGGAATGATTAATTCTTGACAAAACATGATATATTCTGATATGACATCTGTTGCTTCATGAATATTGACAGAGGATTCAAAGAAAAGTCCCAGTCAGTGCAGTCAAAAACATCCTTGTAATTCCAAAATACTGTCAGGCTCCCATACCTTAACCTTCTTCTTTATGATGGGTTCTGTCTGAATTTTAGGTCTATATGCGGGTATGAGGTGGACTACATCATGATCAGATTTTCCGATAGGGGGTAGGGGTTCAGATTTGTAAGCGTGATTGATGTTGCCATAACAAAGATCAGGCATTTTGTTTTTACGAGTAAAACAGGTAATATATTGTTTAAAAGATGGAAGGGATGAGTCAATCTTCTGTTTACAGCTATTAAAATCACCAAGAATAAAATTGGGTGCATCAGGAGAGATAGACTGAAGAAATTGCACAGTATCAACAACATGGGCAGCGGCACATGACACACTGGCAGCAGGATGAGCATAAACAACTGTTAAAAACAACTGTCCGAATTCTCGCGGCAGGTATCTTGGTCTCAGAGACAGCGATATCAGTTCTACATCAGGGGTGCACAGCCGTCTTCTCACAGTCACATTAGCATTGTCACACCATCTGTTGTTGACATACACACACACCCCTCCCCCGTGTGCCTTGCCTGTGGTCAGTGGGTCACGGTCAGTTCTGAGTGAAATTCCCCCCTCTCACTCCTTTCCTCATTCTTCTCCCTCTTCCCCATTCCCTATACACCCATAAGCTGTTTGATTCTTACCCAGTAATATGTCTGCCAGTTCCAAACTCTGATGATCTTTGACTCCCCTGTATTGGGTATACATGTTGTCAGATAGAACTGATGTTTCTAGATATGGGCCCGTGTGTGTGTGTGTGTGTGTGTGTGTGTGTGTGTGTGTGTGTGTGTGTGTGTGTGTGTGTGTGTGAGTAGAAATATTCCAACTATATGTCTACTGCTTTGATGTTTGAAGAGTTGTCCTTACAAACGGAGGATGATAATAAGGAAAGGACTCAAAGGAGGACACTTTGAGGGAGAGAGAGATAGTGGCAAAAGTACAAAGGGATACAAGACTGAATATAATTGAGAGAATTCCTTTTTCTTTTCTCTTGTGTGTGTGTGTGTGTGTGTGTGTGTGTGTGTGTGTGTGTGTGTGTGTGTGTGTGTGTGTGTGTGTGTGTTGTGGGAGTGAGTGCATGTGTATACATGTGCTAGTGTACGAGGGTGTGTGTGTGTGTAAGATTTCTTTCTTTCTTTCTGGGTTCGCAGGCTGATACTCCTGCGGACACTGCCTGTATAGACAGGCAGTGGAGTTTTGTGTGTACGACCGTTTCTTTATCCTGCCATTAAGGCAGCCATACTCCATCTTCGGGCAAGGTGCATGCTATGTGTAACATGTCATCCATACCAACGGCCAAACTGGCCTTCTCTTCCGAAAGTTGGTGATGGGATTTTACGTGTGTGCAAGAAGTTGTGCGTGCATTCACTCACGGAACCTCAGTTTATAGTCTCATTTAAAGGACTGTATGGGGAATGGAGTCAGAACCACTTTTAACTCCGAGGGAAAAATCCCCCTGTACCGAAATTCAAACCCGCAACCCCAGCGCTCTAGCAACTGAGCTATTCTGACCCCCTGTGTGTAGGATGGTATTATGGTGTGGTGTGGTGAGAGAGAGAGAGAGAGAGAGAGAGAGAGAGAGAGAGAGAGAGAGAGAGAGAGTGTGTGTGTGTGTGTGTGTGTGTGTGTGTGTGTGTGTGTGTGTGTGTGTGTGTGTGTGTGCGTGTGTGCGAGGCTATGTTCGTATGGAGATGTGTGTATTTGTGTGTTTGTGTGTGTGTGTGTGGGGGGGGGGGGGGGGGGTTTAATTATGTTCCTTTTCTTTAAATAATAAATGCAGACATTCTGTTCATGTTTTCTTCATTGTCAGTACAACCATGGGTTAATCTAGCAATGACCTGTTTTCAGTCAGTCAGTGCATGCACATATGCACATCTGTACATGTGTGCTCCATATATGTGCATAGTATGTGTGCTTGCAAGTGTTAACATTTTGTACACCAAGCTGTACATGTATGTACTTTTGACCTGTGCTATGCGTATAACTAAATATCAACCTACTATTGCTCTAAATGTTCCATGTGAAAGTTGAGTCTGTAGTTAATCATTCACACATTGGTAATTTATAATTTTGTGGCCCTTCTCTGCACTCTCTCCAATGCCATCACTGAACAAGCATATTTGTTATCTTTCCAAAATGACTCACAATTAACGTTTCATTGGCAGACAGAATTAATATAATGACATGGCATGCCAATAGCACAAACATTCAACAAAGAAATGAAATGCTGCTCAACCTCTGAGGTCATACCCAACAGCACAACCATTCAACAAAATGAAATGAAATACTGCTCAATGATAACACTACCGGTCTCATAAGAGCTTCTTCCCCTTGGCATTCAATAACTGTTTCTTCCACTCTTTTAAACAAAAGAAAGAAAGGAGGCTGGGGTGGAGCTAGGTGAGGGCTCACCCTTAATAAATCAGTGGGGCAGGTCGACAGAGCCTCTGGCCAGGTCTGCAGCTCCTGTTTACAACTCATTAGCTGGATCTACTACAATAAAGCAAATAACATCTTAGTTTTCTTATACAGGAATATCAACGACTGCCTCAAAAAGGTTGAAGACGACTGCTACAAAACACTGATTAGACCAGTACTGGAATATGGCTGCTCAGTCTGGGATTCTTACCATCAAAAGGACATTGATAACCTCGAAAAGATTCAGAACAGAGCAGCACGGTTTGTAACAGGGAACCATATCAGAGGGAAGGGGAATACTAGGAAGAACATGAGGGAATTGATACGACAGTCTTGAGATCTGCATATTGACTGATTTTACTATTTTAACCTGCCCATATTTTTATGGTTACCTGGGCCTGAATCTCCTTGTTGCCAAATTTTGCTCCAGGGGACAACGGGCGAGTCGCACTTTATTTTAGTTTATTTCATTTTATTTTAGCCTGCTTTTTAACATGCGCACTGGTGACCTACTCGTTTTTGTGTGAACCAGTATTTTAGGAAGAAGAAGATACCCTGGTTGCCGACTTTTTCCTGTCACCCTGACAACCAACAACGCGGACCTTTAAACAGTGGCAAGATCATCAACTCATTGATGGCGGCTACTCTGAGGAAGAAGAAGAAGAAGAGAGAATACTAACACGAAGTACCATGATGAAACAGACTGTCCCCAGCAGCAACTAGATTTACAACTTGCTTGTGGTTTTAGCCGCTCCCTCTCCCGAAGTTGAAAACGGAAGTATTTGACCAGAGACGTAGAGTTTTCCTTCACGTCTCCGATTTGACTGACGTTGAAAATCATTTCGGAACTGTTTAATGCAATATGAATAGCAGTTAACAACAACAACAACAACAAACTAACAGGTTTGTGTGCACAGTATTACCATTATTTTTTGGTGGGGGAGGGAAGGGGGTATACTTAAGGCATCACTGTTGTGGTGAACGTGCTGGACGAGATCGAGCGAGAGAATAAAAACTGTCGTCAATGTAAACTGTCTCCTCGCGTGGCTCTTTGGAAGACTGTATGTCTATCGACTGTCCATCTTTCTTTCTTGAACAACATAATTATCATCACATATTATCACATTGTGGTAGCGTCATGGACGTAGTAGCATCATGGGCGTCCAAACACCACACGGTCTGGATCGACCTGCCACTAGTGCCAGAGGCGGAGATGAAGGCTGGAATCCTTGACACTCTCATGTCAAGGGTACCACAAAACTAAAAACTGAGAAATAGTTAGTATTTTTTAATATAATGGTTAATGGTTTTTTCTATTGCGTCACTTGTTGTCATGCAGCCTGGAGAAGAGCAGTGGCTCGAAAGCTTGCTGAAAAAAGACGGTGTTTTGTGTTTTAATTGAATTTAAATAGTTAGTGCAGGTAGGATTAGGTCGCCACCCCATCCCATTCTTTCCCTAGTAAAACTGTGATCTGTAAAGTTATTTTGGGGCCTGTTTCACTGTTAGGGCGAACCAGATTCAGCTAGTCTGGAACTTGTTTCCAGATGAAGAGCGAAAATTACAGTAGTCTGCTGATAAAACCCACATAGAGTAGGGCTCCCCCAGTTTTTATGTTTCTCCTCTGTCGTAGGTCTTTATCTTCCTACACTGGCTTTCCATCTCACACAACCTCCATAGTATGGCATGGTAATCAACCAGTTGATTGGGGCCGTCCAAATGGATGATGATGATGATGACAAGGGAACCTAATAGAAGACTGTTAGGATAAAGTGGTGGCCTCTTTAACTATGTTTTGCTCTCTCCCTGTTCCGTCGTGTTTATAGCCGTTGATTGGCTCCTGCAACGTAATGATCCAGATCCTGATTATCATACACGTATGCATCTTCCTCCACCACCCAAAGATTTAGACGATCGAGCTAAGAACTGGCCAAAATGGCGAACTCGCTTCGTGAGGTATATTTGGACTTCGTGAGAGAAATCTACATGCTGTCAGGTCAGCACCTTTCTTTATACCCAGGGAGATGTAGCTGATGATGTTCTTGCAATTTTCTTTTAAATCACGCTAAACATGAGGCATTCTGGTATCCCCATCCCAGCTGTAGGCCTACGAATACAGATCACAATTCCCCTCACATGTAGCTCAACAGAGATCAATGGTACCCATCTGTGACTGGTAATTAGCGCTGGACATTATCAGGAAGACGTGCTGGTGTTACTGATTGATTTTCTTAGTTGAAATATTTAAGATGTTTTGGTGTGAAAATCTCCTGGTATTGTTTGTTCTCCAGGAGATGTTAACGTTCTCGGGCCCAGTGCGGTGGGGAGTTGGAGGCCTTTTGGAAATTCTCCCTTTCCCGCCGATTTGGTTTCAAAATCCAGCAACGTTGTTTGTTCCCTGGCGCGTAGAATTGTGTCATCGTTCTCAGGGTCGGCTGAGATGGAGAGTCCGGACTTCCTGGAATCCTCCCCTCCGTTGCCTCCCCTCCCTTAGTCCCTCCCTTTTCCCTGTACAGGTTTAAAAAAAAAACTCACTTTAAGCACGTCGCTCTCCTCTCCCTCTCCTCCCTCTCCCATGTCTCCTCCGCCCATCCATCCCCATCCTGTCCACCCCCCCCAACCCCAACCCCCACCCCCACCCCCACCCACACTGTGGGCGGATCCCAAGACTCTGCTTTGGATCAGCCACCCACCCCACTCCCTCAGCTCACGTGTCACTGTGAAAGGAAATCTGTGCAAGCCGATGGTTGCCGGTTGATCATCAGTCGGAGAGTCAGGGTAGTGTGGCCATGGCGGTGATGGCGTCAGTTCCACGAATGAACAATGCAGGATAAACACTGTCCAAGAGGGGCGGGGGTGGGGGGTGGTGGGGTGGCATTGAGGACTGAGGAGGAGGAGGCTGGAGAAAAGGGGCGGGGAGAAGGGAGAGAGAGAGACACGGGTGGGGGGGGGAAAAGAGCGAAAGTGGAGAGAGAGAGAGAGAGAGAGAGAGAGAGAGAGAGAGAGAGAGAGAGAGAGAGAGAGAGAGAGAGAGAGAGAGAGAGAGATGGGGGAGAAAAGAGCGAAAGAAGTGAGAGAGAGAGAGAGAGAGAGAGAGAGAGAGAGAGAGATTGGAAAGAGAGAGAGAGAGAGAGAGAGAGAGAGAGAGAGAGAGAGAGAGAGAGAGAGAGAAATGAGAGAGAAAAAGACTGACAGACTGACAGAGAGATTGTACACGTATGTGGGGGGTGGGTTGAGGAGGGGGGATGGGACGGGGAATGGGAAGAAGGGCCATCGGTATTCTTGTGATACTAATTTTCTAAAGATTCAAGAACTCTGTCTGTCTGTCTGTCAGTCAGTCTGTCTGTCTGTCTGTCTGTCTGTCTGTCTGTCTGTCTGTCTGTCTCTCTCTCTCTCTCTCTCTCTCTCTCTCTCTCTCTCTCTCTCTCGTCA
>JADBJO010005393.1:22500-40000 GCA_016801955.1 Conus betulinus
TGTTATAATCAGTTTTATCATGTAATGGTGTTCTGTGTTCGTATCCCACCCTGTGGAATGAAGATGCGCAATCAATCAGAATTGTGTATCATTAAGATTTCTTTCTGTGAGGTCAGTCAAGCTGCATAAAACACTCCCTGAATATAGTTTCCATTGGTAATGCAGTGTTACCAGTGGTTTGAACACCAGCATGATGTATGCGCATTTGTGTAAAATACCTGTGTACAGGTGTTTGTGTGTGTGTGTGTGTGTGTGTGTGTGTGTGTGTGTGTGTGAGTTCTTGTTATAATCAGTTCTTTATTAAGTAACAGTATTCTGTGTTAGTATCCCATCCTATCAGTTAAGATAAGCAGTCAATCAAATTGTGATCTGCTTGTTCTGATTGTGTATCATTTAGACGGGCAGAAGATCGTAGATTCAGGAACCAGGGATAACGGCCAGCCAAAGAGAACTCAGAGGAAACAAAGTTAAGTTCTTTCCCTTTTATTTCTCTTCCAAAGCCCCAGGAACACATCCTCTTGCTACAGTGCTTTGTTGTAATAATCAGGGTTCATACAGGAAATGTGACTCAAAATTCCAGACTTTCTCCAGGCCTAGACCTGCATTTTCAATACCACTTTCAAGACTTTCTTCATAATGCAATGTCTAAAATGTTATAAAGTCAAAGCGCACTGAAGGAACACTTTCCCATCTTGAAACACAAACAAGTAGCAATGGCAGAAATGGCCAGAAGATCTGGATGTTGATATGACCTTGCAGCCCTGTGCACTGTACGATGTTTGTGTATAACCTCACGAAATTCAATACAGCTATACGATTGTACGTGTGAAAACTGAATTGTATGAAATTTTGATCAGTTCACTTCAGTTCAGTCGTTTATGTAATGTCTTTTCATTGCCAGATGTTATTAGACACTTGTTAAAAAAAAAAAAAAAATCTTCACACTCAACTGATCTAGTACCTGCAAAGCCACATCTGATATGTGCATATTTACATAAGTGAAATACCCTAGTGGTACACAAAGTTGTGATCCTTACAAAACTTTGCAACCTGTGACTGCGAAATAACCATGGCAATGTCAGTAACACATGAACCATACAACACAGTAATGACATTATCAAAGTTATTCATCTCAATACCTTTCTCCTGCAAGGGTGAAGTCAACACTGAGCAGAAACAAAAGATGACGCACAGGAATGTTTTCTCTGCAGACACAAGTAATACCATGAGAATATTTAGGGTTACAAGTATTCAGCTGTAATTTATGAATTAATCTAACAATATGCCTTGAGCACAATGGTAAAGTAGACATGTTTTGACTAAAACTCTGCTTATGTATATTCTTTTCCATGATTTGGATGAATTCACAAGAGGACAAATCTAAGGGATTTTTTGATAGATTTTCAGCGTTTCTATGTGCTGCTCCTTTTGCAAGACTGACTGTGATTTCATTCCTATTTATACCCCAATGAGATTGGACTCAACAAAAATCAATTCTGATACTTAGAGTTATGGAACAATGCAGTAAATGTTTTATCTCAAAAAACAAATCGTTTCTAGCGTTGCAGTCCCAACGCTCTAGTGATTGTGAAACAGATTTGGGATCAACACACAGCAAGATTTTATATAAAGCAATTGGTGCATCATGTATGTACATCAAAGCCTTCAGTACTACATACACTTCTGAGGTATAACTTGAAAATCCCTTTCCTAAATGATATTTCCTAACATCTAAAGTTGGTATTATGAAGCCAGAACCGCTGTCAGAGGATTCCATTACCAACCCATCTATAAACACTTTTAAATGATTAGGATAGCTGTTTTCTAAATGTTCACAAACTTCAGTTGTTAAAATATTTACATTTATTACTTTTCTTTTACATAGTGTATTTGTAATCAAAGAAGCATTTAGGTGCTCCCAAGGGGGCATTGGAGGTACCGCAGGAAATTCTGGTATAGCAGTGGTATCAATATTACAATGTCAGATGTGTAGTTTCTAATTGGTTAGATATATGATATGTTTTTAGAACTCTTAGGAAAATCTTTACTAGAATCCATCATTATTTCTTCAGTAACTGAATTTTCAACAGAAAGACTTCTGACAATATACTTGGACACAACGAATATTCGCTCTCATTAAGTGGCAATATATTTATTTCTTTATAACATTCATATGTGTTTGTATGAACTGGAACTCCCAGAGCTAATTTCGTGGCATTACTATCCAAGCTTTGCAATCTCTTTAAAAGAGCATTAGGTGCAGAGAAATATATACTTCCTGCCCAAATGTCAATTTTGATCAGACTAAAGAGATGTATAGATGTAAAAGGGTATGACAGTCCTGACCCCATGGTTGACAACATATTATTTTAAGAACATTTAATCATTTTTTTATTGATCAAATTTTCAACATGTGTTTTTCAGTTCAGCTTCGGGGTTAAAAATACCCCCCACAAATTAACTTTTTGTTTATATTCTAGAATCTGACCATCTAGCAAAAGCGAGGGTAGCATCTCTGGGTTCTCACCCTTAAACAACACATGCGAGACAGCTCTAATCCGTTGTTCTTCATATACATTGATAATTTATCCAATTCCTTTTGGTACAACTTCTGTAAAAAGTTTATTGCTCTTTTACTGGAATGTTTCCTTCATGTACAGTTTATCCAAATAGCGATATCATCTGTATATTGAAATATATGCAGGGCTTTTGACATAGATTTGGGAAGATCATGGATTAGGATTGTAAACAACATGGGAGCAATAACGATCCCTGAGGAATACCCATATCTACATTCCTAAAGGATGAATAAGTTCTTCTAATCCGTGTGCATACGCTTCTTTCTATTAGGAAGCTTTTAGTGTAATCAGACAAAAAGCCTACTGCGTATGGCACGCAAGGCTACTTTTCAAATTAAAAAAAGTTTGCTATTTCAGGGAGAATGTAGGCTTTTTGACAAAAAATGTAGTCAAAGTACTTTTTCTGCGGGAGAATTGTTTTTTTTTTTTAATGTTTTACTAAATGGTCTGTGGTAACAATGACCTTTTCGAAAAGACGCTTGCTGAACAGGAATCACACTTTTTTTTTTTCACAGTAATAGAAGTCGTTTTTGAATAATTTTTTCTAAAAGTTTACCAGCATGAGATGTTAGAGTTATTGGTCTGTAACTATGTAAAGATGTCCTCGGTTGACCTTCCTTGAGTACTGAAACTACTACCGAACTTTTCCAGATTCTTGGAACAGTGCCATTAATCCAGTTTTTCTTTTTTTTTCTTTTTGCCTTTCGTCTTGATTACTTCTCACTGTTTTTAGTTTTACTTCTGTCTCGGTTTTGCTCTCTTCTCTTCTTCATACTTTACTTTCTCTCCCCCATGAAGAAGGGCCTAGGGCCTGAAACGTTGGGAAATAAAATCTCACCTTTAGGACTGGCTACCACCTTCAGGTCAGTTTGACCCAATTGTACACACTTTTGACCAGACCTGATCACATATCACCAATTCTGTCATCCTTGCACTGGCTCCCTATTCAGTCTCGCACTGACTTTCCTCCTGGTTTTCAAATCACTGAATAATCTGGGCTCCTCCTATCCCTCTGACCTCCTCCATCTCTATGTTCCGTCTCACAACTTACGCTCATCCACCGATTCTCGTCTCCTTTCTCTTACCTGGCACCTGCCCTGTGGAATAGTCTCCCTTCCCTGCGTAACACCGACTCTTTAGAGTCTTTTAAAACTCCCTAAAGACACATATTTTCCCTCGGACTGATTAACGATATCCACTTACCATTGTGCGTGTGTTTGCTGGTGTTGAACGCGCTCATGTGTCTGTCTGCGTGTGTGAATTTTTCGGCGGTGTGTGTGTGTGTGTGTGTGTGTGTGTGTGTGTGTGTGTGTGTGCGCGCGCATGTGTGTGTGTCTGTGTGTGTGTGTGTGTGTGTGCTTTGAATTAGAATTATAATTTTATCATGTTTTTCTGTAATATGCGCTTGGGCTTTACAGAGGTAAAGCGCTCTATAAATATCCTTTTACATATACATATATATATATATATATATAAATATATATGTTACAATAAATTTATCAAATCAGGAAATTTATAAATTTCCTAACATTTCAGTAAATTTATAAAGTTACTGTTTCACTCAGTAAACTTACAAATTTTCCTAAAAAAAAAAAAAAAAAAAAAAAAAAAAAGGGAAATCTATACATTTCTGTGGTTTAAAGGCAATTTTTTTCTTTTAATGAACTTACTGAAAACTTAAAGTACTTTCAGTAAATTTGTCAAACTTACTGCAATACTGATATGTGTTATCTTGAAAAGTGAACCCACTTCACCAAAATATTCAAACATATTTACTGTTGATGAAAATCTAAGAACCCAAGGAATAAAACGAAGCATGTCATTGTCATTAAGTTTTTTTTTTTTATTCTTTTAAATTAAATCATTGACGTTTAAAGTTGGCGAATGAACCCACTTGTAACAAGTCTGTTCTATATCTTTCCCCATTATGATAATAAATACCAAAAAGTATGAAGTATTTTGATAATCAGTGAACAACAGACATTTCACTCTTTTCACACATGTAAATTTGATTGTCCAAAACCATGTCCAAGCCAAACACTTTGTCTTTGGAAATTGATGCAATACACAGCTGGCTTCCTCCTCGCCCGACTGTCGACATAAGCTTTTGATATGATTTTCAATTACAAACTATTATGTGAAAACGGACTACTGGATAATAATTTCTATACAATTTCAGTGCTACTTGTCATAGAAATGGAGCCATCATGAAGATAGGAAAGTCTGAATTTTGTACAGTGACAATTTAGCCAAAACTCCAACAATGACAAAGAGTGAAGCAAACAAGTCGACTGTTCAAGAAAGGTCGGCATCATCAAAATCATTATAAATAGTTGCAAGCTTGGGAGGAAAATATCCTAGGCATGCGATGTACAAAATGAGACCTTGCAGACCTTACTTTTTGAATATGCTTTTGGATTCTACAGTTTTCCTCATACTTTGTGCAAAATAAAGAAATATTCAAGGTTTGGCTGGCAGAGGATATAAAACAGCACCAAACTTAATTGTGCGAAATATAAGTTTTGAGGAAAATATGTGCTTTCCGGTTCAGTATTGTTGTAGTGTGAATGAAATACATTAATCTTTGTGTCTTCGGTGGTGTCTGTAGAATAATGATATAGGTTCTGAGACATTTTAAGGAGTTTACATAAAATAATCACAATTCATCGATCAAGGGAGGTAAGGGGGGAGGTAACTTTCTAACAAAACATTTCGTCTGCTACAGGTCACCAAGAGATATGTGCACATTGCAGCACCTAGCTAAATGATATTAACATATGAAGCTGGTCTGCTTGCTGCAAGAAAGCATGACAATATTTGTCTTATTCCTATCAATATTTCATTCTAGTCTACTTGCTGCAGGGAAACATGACAATATTTGTCTTACTCATACTACCATTTCATTCTAGTCTCCTTGCTGCAGAGTATTCATACTATCAATTCATTTCTGGTCTACTTACTGCAAAGTACAAATTGTTTAGTTGTCTCTAGAGACCAGCTAGTGACTGATAGTACGATGTCATCAGCAAAAAGCAGCGCAAACAACTCTAAAAGATCAAGCACTTGATGAACAAAGGCAATGTTACAATCTGCAGACATCTCCTTGTGTAACCCCACTTGTTCACATGACAAACTCGGATAATATTGCTCTTTATCTTATTTTGGCTTTTACTGCACAAGACCTACTCCTTATGCAGCGATACATCTGTTTCTGTCATTATTATTTGTAAATTGTTTCTCAATTGCAGCAAACTGGGTGACTGTGGAATAACTGTATTTAATCCCCGCCTAACATTCTCCAGTTATAAGACATTTACATTAACAATCTCGCCCTTCTTGAATAAGTGTAAAATGATGGATTCTTTCCAGCTGTCGGGATGAATGCCAATATCAAAGAACAGTTTCATCAGAAGAGGCAGTCCAGCACACACATCTCTTGTCACAGCGTTCACATCAGCACCAGACAGATCTGCAGCCTCTCTGCAAAATAACAACAAAATGCTTTGATGAAAAAAAAATTTGCTGAGCAGCTGCACTATGAAGTGTGAAGTACACAGACGAGGACATCTAGAAAACACTTGCAAAGGGAGGTGTTACTTGTTACCTCCCTTGTTACAACTTCACATGGAAATAACTTGCCACACCCCACCCCATCCCACACCCCTTCCCCACCCTCCTCCTTTGCTCCACACAAAATAAAAACGGTCAATTTAACTGTTATGAAAACAACGTAGAACAAACCCCCCACCCCCCCTCTCCACATACACATGCACACATGAACATACACACCTTCCCACAAGGTAAGAGAAAGCAAGGTTCTTTCTTTGGACGCAGTTTTCAAAAGATAATGCTCACTTAAGGTCTCACAAACCATAAAAACTCACAAACCATCTCTTTAACCATTGTATCAAAATGACACATACAGAGCATGTCAAACGGCAATCTTAGGACAAGCATGTCGTGCATACAAAAGGAATTTTATTTCTTCCCAAGTACATCCCAGCGTGTCTTCCTAGAATAATTCTGAACAACATGATTTTGATATGATTAAAACAAAACATTCTGTAAATAGCAAAATACAGAAAAAAGGCATACATACAGAGCAAGAATGAAAGTGTTGTTACTAAGTATCAAAGTGCACATCAAACTGTTAGAGAATGAATGGCCATCACTCAATGCAATGACTGAAAACACTTCCTGACACAGTCAATACACCTGGTCATTATCATTCACAGCTTTCGTCAGAGACACACAATCAATACACTTCATTATTATCATTCACAGCTTTCGTCAGAGACACACTATCAATACACTTCATTACTGTCATTCACAGATTTTGTCAAAGAGACACAACCAGTACATTTAGTTAAAATCATTTACAGCTTTTGTCGGAGACATACACTCAATACACTTGGTTATTATCATTCACAACTTTTGTCAAAGAGACAGACTGGCTGCACTACACTGCTACAGCAGCACAACATATCTAAAGTCACATCACTGTCAGAGTTTAAAGATTTACAGCACACTTAGACACACACACATGGAGATACTAACCAACATCAGTACACACTTAGACACACACACACATGGAGATACTAACCAACATCAGTACACATTTAGACACACACACACATGGAGATACTAACCAACATCAGTACACATTTAGACACACACACACACATGGAGATACTAACCAACATCAGTACACACTTAGACACACACACACATGGAGATACTAACCAACATCAGTACACATTTAGACACACACACACATGGAGACACTAACCCAACATCAGTACACACTTAGACACACACACATGGAGACACTATCCAACATCAGTACACACTTAGACACACACACACATGGAGACACTAACCAACATCAGTACACACTTAGACACACACACACATGGAGACACTAACCAACATCAGTGCACACTTAGACACACACACACATGGAGACACTAACCAACATCAGTGCACACTTAGACACACACACACATGGAGACACTAACCAACATCAGTACACACTTAGACACACACACACACATGGAGACACTAACCAACATCAGTACACACTTAGACACACACACACATGGAGACACTAACCAACATCAGTACACACTTAGACACACACACACATGGAGACACTAACCAACATCAGCGCCCTCCACTGTTCCACATTTTCATCTGTTCTGATTGAGTTTCATCACTGAAAAGATGAGAAATTGAATCAACGATAAAATACACACCAACAAAATCATGAATAAATGTATGCTCAGTACATATACACATGTCAACATTCTAATAAAAGACTACTTTCACACCAGTGCCAATGAGCATTACACATGATGCTATGGCATTTTGCAGTGTACTGTGTGTCCCTCCACTCTGCCCGTATGTCCCCTTTATCCCCCTCCCCTTCCTCCCCAAAATGGGCAGATAAGTTTCACTTTCATGCCATCAATGTACCACATAACCCCCCACACACACACACACACACACACACACACTCACACAAACACACACACATCTACTCATGATGGCAGAAGGAAGCATGCTTCTTTAAGACTGGATCTAGCTTTCTGAAGACGTTGCCCAGATGAGGTCAGCTGCAGCTTCAACATCAGCAGTCTCACCGTAAACCAAGACGAAGATTACCCTTTTGCCTTAAAGAGCTCTCAACTCGTTGCAAATTATTACATTAGAGACTCATTCAGAGTACAAAAATCCATCATTATGTCTGGATCAGAAGCCTCACAAGCCATTCCTTTATCTATCATAAAACAAAAATAATGAATACAGAGTATGTCAATCAGATTCAGGACAAAGCACAATTTCATATAAAACATAGCTCATATATTCCTTTAAAACAGAAAATGTTATGTACATCCCAGCGTTTCTTCCTAAAACACTTTTAACTCAAAATAATTTTAATGCTGTTGTTATTCAAAAGAAACACTGGTAACTAAGGAAACTATTACACAACTCGGTGCAATGGCTGAAAAATAACCAAAGACATACTCAACACACAACTGTCAACTTTTTGTTTACATACAACTCCCATGTGGGCAGCAGCATACGCCAGTAAGAATGTGCTACCAAACACTGGGCAACACCATCTGAGTCTACAGCAATGCGTAAAACTTTTTTTGTTTGTTTGTTTTGCTTTCTGCAACTAATTTCAAATATTCAAATCAAATTGATTAACATTGCTGATTTTCAGGCACGATTTGATCCACGATAGACATTCTTTTAAAAAAAAAAAAAAAGGGGGGGGGGGGGGGGGGGGGGGGGGGGGACTGATAAGCATCCTACATAAGCAAACTGATAAACATAAGCAATTGTTGTGCAGCCAGAAACATTGCACAGACACAGGGAAAAACTACTCTACCTGTATGTGTGTAGAAAGATCTGAGAATGTCACTGACAGTTGCTGTCACAGTGAAGAATTGACAGCAATACTGTGCTGATACAACACCCACTATCTTGGCATTATCCAACACTTCCGTAAGCTTTAAACATTTTCTGCTCTCTCAGGCACACACACAGACACACACACAAGACAGAAATATATACTCACAAAACAGCAGGAGGAAGAAATGCTGTCTTATAAGACTGGATCCAGCTTTCAGATGGCACTGCCCAGACAAGGTCTGCTGCTGCACTGGAACATCATCCACAGGCAGGTCAGCAGCTTTACGCTAGAAGAAGAAGATGGAATATCCGTTTGCTTCGCATTACTAACATCAAGCATCGTTCTTTCCACATAATTACATTAGGACCACACTTAAAAGTAAGACACTCCACACTGTACCTTAGATCAGAAGTCTCATGAGCCATCCCTTGAGTAATCATATAAAAATGATGAATACAATGCACTAACACAACACCTAGGACATGCACAGTTTCAGGGTGCAAATCATTTAGTCCCATATACTCCTAAACAATAGAAAATCATAATGTACACCCCAGTGATTCAATACTGTTAGTAAAACAAACATTTTGCTAGCAATTAAGTGGGGGGGAAAACACATGCATACTGAGTGAAATTGCCTTTTTTTGAGCTTACAATAAAAATGCAAGCCAACCTGGAACAGAATGAATGACACTTTTATGCAATGACTAAAACCAATTCATGAGATCATCACATTACACTATGCAATGAATGATGAAAACAAATCATGACGTAATCAACGCAATTAATCATTGTCAAAGTCATTCACAGCTTCTGTCACAGTCAAAAATGGGCTGCACTATAGCACTATGACAACACACATGATCTTGGTGTCATCTAAAGCTTCTGTCAAAGTTTACACATTTTCTGTTCATTTGCAACCCCCCCTCCCCCCCCCCCCCCACTTACCTCTAACACACATATAGTAAAACCAAGTGCTCCTTCATAACACCAGATCCAGCTTTCTCAGAATGTTGCTCAGAAGAGGTTCCATGCTGCATAAAAACAACAGTTGTATGTAGGCAGACTGTCATCATCACTGTAAAACATTACACATCAGTTGTGGGCAGATTGCCATCATCACTGTAAAACATTACACATCAGTTGTGGGCAGATTGCCATCATCACTGTAAAACATTAAACATCAGTTGAAGACAGATTGTCATCATCACTGTAAAACATTAAACATCAGTTGTGGGCAGATTGTCATCATCACTGTAAAACAGTAAACATCAGTTATGGGGGCAGAATGTCATCATCACTGTAAAACATAACATATCAGTTGTACGCAGATTGTCATCATCACTGTAAAACATAACATATCAGTTGTAGGCAGATTGTCATCATCACTGTATAAACATTACACATCAGTTGTAGGCAGATTGGCATCATCACTGTATAACATTAAACATCAGTTGTAGGCAGATTGTCATCATCACTGTAAAACATTAAAGAACAGTTGTATGCAGATTGTCATCATCACTGTAAAACATTTACACATCAGTTGTAGGCAGATTGTCATCATCACTGTAAAACTTTAAACATCAGTTGTAGGCAGATTGTCATTATCACTGTAAAACATTAGAGTATATCCGATCAAAGATTTAGCTATCTGTCCGGGCTGTCTGCTAGACTTGAGCAGCGTCGCCTGTGGCTTTAGAGACCGATGCCAGAGTGGCAGTCTCTGTCACAGCGGTCACATTTGCATGCTGACACTAGTTTGTTGGCTGTCACAATGTAATATGTACACATGGCCGTGCATTTCAATGATATATATAACCATCAAAACAAATCACTTTCTTTTTTGTTCTAGCAGACAGACAATGTAACAAAAAATCTAACCATGGGTTTGAAAATTAAAAAAAAAAAAAAGTCACCATAGCAGCATGACAGCAGGGCAAGAAAGGATCACACAGTTCCACACTTAATACTGTTTGCAGAACGCCTGTGACCTACACTGGGAATGATGTCCAGTGACATTCATGCTGCCTGTAGCCCAGCTGATGCCAGGGGCCTGGGTGTTCATGGCTTCAGCTGCATCTGCACTTGCCTGTGCACCCACTTCCCAGCCGAGCACAATGGATGTTGATCTAGTAAATGCAGTAGTAGCCTTCACCCAGCAGACCATTCAGATCCTTCCTGCTTCTTCACAGAAACTATCAGATGTCAGGGAAAAACAGCATGCTGAAGCAGAAATTGTACAAATTATGGAGCAGTGTTGAGTTAGATGACCAACCTACATTTCACAATCAACACTTCTTAATACTGCATATTGTGTCAAATCATCAACATTTCTCCATTGTAGATGATATTTTACTATATGATATTCACCTTGTCATACCTAGAGATATAGCAGCTGAGGTACTTTCCAAGTTACATGAAAGCCACTTTGGAGTCACCAAATGCAGGAGTCTTGCCCAGTCTTCAGTATGGTGGCTAGGCTTCAGTTCCCAAATTGAGGAAATGATCAAGGAATGTCAAACATGCAATAAGCTGTGTTCAGAAAGAAAAGAACCACTACTTCCCTCATTACTTCTAGATCATCCTTGGTCATGTGTAAGAATGGATCTATTTGAACTAAATTCTGAAACAATACATTCTTGTTGTTGACAACTTGTTGCAATGGCCTGGAATTCAAATTGTTCAGAATGAGACATCACCATGCTATCTTTGTTGTCAAAATCATTTTTGCAGTGACAAAATCCCTGATGTAGTAGTTTCGGCCTACAATTTTCCAGTCTTGAATTCCCATGAGTTCACCAAGGACTACACTTTCACCCAATCTATGAGTTCACCTCATTACTCCCAGAGCAACAGCAAAGCAGAAAGGAATGTTCAGACAGTGAAACATCTCCTCAAGAAAGCTGCAGATCCTCACCTTGCTTTTCTTATGTATCATTCTACACCACTGCAAAATGGATTATCTCCAGCAGAAATCCTCATGGGCAGGAGACTCAGCTCTAAGATCACAGTTTTACCATCCAAACTCTACCCATCTTCTGACTTGGACAACATGGCCCAGAAGGAAGAAGACAACAATATGAAAATGTGACTGAACAACAACAAATGTCATCCTGACAAAGAAAGTGTACTCTTGCACCCAGGTGATTCTGTCTACATTAAAGAGATCTTCAGTGCCCAGGTAAAGTGATTCTCCTCATCGTAACCCATATTCTCCCTTTATTGAAAGCAAAAAGGGTATTATTCAATGCAGCAACATTCATCTGACAGTGACGCCCACACCTGGGTTTATTCCACCTCCACATTGTTTGAAGAGACCTACCCTACATTCTCCAACACCCAGTGCATCTGAATCGACATAGGGGGATCAACCAATATCCAAAATACCAACGCCTTTGAAGGACAATTCACAACCTGGGTTACCAGCCTACATTACTGGCTCTAGTCGTACAGTGAAACCACCCAATAAAACGAACTTGTAAATATATATATCCTATTTGATTCCTTAATTCAGACATTTTAAACTCTGTCCTGCACAAACAGGTACTACTCAAATGTGTAGGTTGGAAATAATGCGCGAGTTTAGTTCTTTGTTAAACATAATTTTTTTCATTGTTGTAAGGTTGATAAGACTTCACAGTATTACTATCATGCGTCACAATCTGTTACTTTAAACGTTCTCATAAAGTGATAAACGTATGTCGCAATTTTAATGTTACGGCAACACACGCCCGAGGATATGACATGAGCAAACAGTATTGCAAGTTGCAACAAATTGCCAGTTGACAGAAAGAACAGAAAATACTTTAGTGCTGCACTAAATTTACGAACTGTTCATGCTTATAATGTTCTGATCATCTTAGAAAGATTCAGTGATACTACTTCTGAAAAATGAAGTGTTCTTCAGATTCCTTTGGATCTGATCTGGATAGGTATATCGCTGGAGCTTATCAACGGCTATAAGCACGACAACTGTTAGTGTTATAATTCTCCCCGTGAATGTACATGATGATTGACACTTATCTCTGGGCTGAAAAAGTGTAAGCATCAACAGGCATTGAAAATTTAATGTTAACAGTATATAAACGAAGAAGGGATACCGTAGTTGAAATATGGAGTGGAGTTATAAAACCTAAGGGACATCACTCTCATGGCGAACGCGCTGGACGAGATCGAGCGAGAGAATACAAACGGTCGTCAATGTAAACGGTCTCTTCGCATGGCTCTTTGAAAGGCTGTCCGTCTATTGACTGTCCTGCTTCCTTTCTTGAACAACATATCATGACATAATAGTCACAGAGAGCTAGTTTGGCACTAGGTGATGACTCACATTTATGAATCGATGGGGCAGGCCCACAGACATCCCCCCCCACCACCCCCACGCCGGCCAGGTCTGCAGCTCCTCTCTGTAGCTATTGGATCTTTCACAGCACTATGTCCACCGACTCCCATTCTGGCACCCTGACAACCTACAGTGCTGACCTCCCCCATAAGCGGCAACATCAATTCATTGATCTAATAGCGGCTGCTGTATGAGAGAAGGCAACGTAGCAACGAGTATCATGACACAGGCTGTCCAAGGCTAATCGAGACTTAAATATTTTGCTCTCGCCTCGTTTCCCTCCTCTTCACTTGCAGAAGTTGAAAATGGAAGTGTAGGACCGTGGGCCCAGAATAGCTCAGTTGGTAGAGCATCGGACTCTCTGCCAGGCCGTTTCAGTACAGGGGGATTTTTCCCCTCAGAGTTATCATTGGTTCTGACTCCATTCCTCGCACAATCTTTCAAATGAAACTATAAACCGATGTTCCGTGCGTGAACGCACGCACAACAATTTGCACACACGTAAATCCCATCACCAACTTTCGGAAGAGATGGCCAATTTGACCACTGGTATGGATGACACGTTACGCATAGCATGCACCTCCTCAAAACTGGAGTATGGTTGCCTTATGGCATGATTTAAAAAAAAAAAAGAAAAAAAGAACAAAAAACCGGGTCATACACACAAAAGTGTCAGAAGAATCAACATGATGATTGTGGACACTAAAAGAAAGAAGAAGTCAGTGACATCACTGCAGACCTGTAAAATCAAAATGGCAATATGGACAGTAGCTGACCAAACATTAGCAGTTTGCATGAACACTGTCATCATCATCACTGTAGCGATTCCCATGGTCGACCAATCGATGAGCTTCCCGTGTATTTTAATTATGTGGTTATTACTCTTTGCATTGTCAAGTGTGGTTATCACTCTTTGCATTGTCATGTGATGACAACAACGGCAACAATGACGGCAACAACGGCAGATAAAAAAAAATGATGACAACTCGTTACATAGCCTGAACGTTATTATTCAAAGCAAATGCGACTGATCGACCTTAAAGCACCCACAATTACTTTTCGGTTGAGAGCTAACAAACAGAACAGAAATGTCGTCAATGTCACAGCTGTGTGCGTGCGTGCGTACGTGTATGCGCGCGCGCGCGCGCGCGCGCGCGCGCGTGTGTGTGTGTGTGTGTTAGAATTTTCTTTAAATTTCAAATCGCTCTTGAAATGAGGCACTTCCGTTGTGGGCATTTCCTTTTCAGTTCCTTTCAAAAGAACAGGCAGCTCTGTAGTGACCAATGGCACTTATCTGTGATGATTAGTGTTGGGCATCATCAGGAAGGCGTGCTGGTTATAGTGTTTTTGTGCTTCTTTTCGTTAAAATATTTCTAAGCTGTTCAGTGTGCAAATCTGCTGATTTTGTTTTGTTATCAGCCTTGTAGAGGCTAGTGTTCTCAGGACCTGTCGAGGTGGGTAGAGGGGTGGGGGGGGGGTGGGGGGAGGGATCGGGCTGTTTTGAAATTCTCCCTCTCCCCCGGTATGCTATTGGAATCAGCGATGTTGTTTGTCCAGGCCCCAATGCGGGGAGGGGGGGGGGGGGGGGGGGGGGGGGGGGGGGGGGGGGGGGGGGGGGGGGGGGGGGGGGGGGGGGGAAGGAGAGGGGGTTGGACTTTCCAGAAATTTCCACTCCCCTCACAGACCCTCCCTCGTTCCTGGACTGGTGAAATTTCACTTTAAGAATGCCCCCCCCCCCCCCCCCCCCTCCACCGTCCCCCATCCTGTCTGCCACCCCACTCATCCCTCCCACCCACCCACACTTTGTTCCGAATTCCTTCCAAGATCATGCTTCACACACACACACACACACACACACACACACACACACACAAACATACACATACGCGCGCGCGCGCGCGCGCGCGTGCTCTTACACTTTCAACCCACTGCTCGGTTCACATAATAGCAAGGAAAGGACACGAGTCCAAGCCAATGACTGCGGCCAATCAGCAGTGGGAGTTTTAGGTCAGAGTTCAATTGTCATGGCAGTGATGACGTCAGTTCCATAGATGAACAGTTCTTGATGAAAGCCGCTCGAGAGGGGAAGTGGGGAGAGGGGGGGGGGGGGGGGGGGGGGGAGGGGGATTGAGGACTGAGGAGGAGAGAGGCCGGACAGAGAGAGAGAGAGAGAGAGAGAGAGAGAGAGGGCAGAGAGTACTGACAGATAAACAGAGAGACAAACACAGACAGACAAACAATGTACAGGTGTTGGGGATGAGTTTGTAGAGGGGGGTGGGATGGGGGAATGGGGAGGGGAGCGATGGGCATTCTGTCCTTGCGATCGTGGGTTGGTAATAATGATGTTCTGAAGGTGTAAGCTCTCTCTCTCTCTCTCTCTCTCTCTCTCTCTCTCTCTCTCTCTCTCTCTCTCATCAGTCATGTTGCCCGGGAGTAGACCAGTAGTATCACTGAAGGCTGGGGGATGTAGGAAAGAACGGGGGGGGGGGGGGGGGGGGGGGGGGGGGGGGGGGGGGGGGGGGGGGGGGGGGTGGGGGGGGGGGGTAAGTTTGGGGTGATTATAAGATGCTGTTATAAGATGCGTTATTATACGGTAAGAAATCTCAGTCATTGCACAAATCTAGTCCTACGTGAAAAGTAAAACAACAACAACAACAACAACAACAACAAAACCGTTAGAGTGCTGGTTTAAAGGGGGGGGGGGGGGGGGGGGGTATGAAAACAGTTCTTTCAAATTTATGTGTATATATTACATATATGCGTGTCTATTGAAAGCTGGCGCGGTTTGATTTATATCGACTCATTATATACTGATTTCATTAAAATTTTTTAGAGGGAGGTGGTTCAGTTGGGTGGGGTGACTGAGGTGGGGGTGGGGGTGATATTCACAGGCACCAGGAATACTGGGGTCAAATATTTGGGTCAATAAATACATCTGTTTCAGAATATTTTTCTTTTCAAATAAATCTACTCTCTGAGGTACTAAGACGTGCTCGGTTGACAGCTTGGCATATTACAGCCTTCACATGAAAGTTTCAAAGGACAATTCTGTATTGAAATGTACCGGAACAATTCATTCCTTTTTTCTTTAAAGACGGAAAAGAAAGTTTCATCTTAGTGAACAGAATGATTTCCGTCCACACCCCTCTCCGGCAAGAAGACAGCGTATGTCTGTCAAAGATGACTGGTTTAGTGTGACGAAACAATCAATGATTAGACAGCATAACGGGACAACCGAACATTAATCCATCCTGATTACGTAATACAACACCACTTTAGCTGAGTAATACAGTGCGTCGTGTAAATGTTTTATGTAAATATATGCAAACAGTCTTCAATAGTATTTTATTTCGGTTTGCCATGAGAAATACAACAATAAACAGACATGGTTTTTGAGGTGTTGGGGGGAGGGGGGGGGGGGGGGGGTTGTGGGGGGGGGAGGGGGGGGGGGGGGGGGGGGGGGGGGGGGGGGGGGGGGGGGGGGGGGGGGGGGGAGGGGGGGGGGGGATTACATCATTTCGCAAATCTTGCAAGGCAGGACAGCACAACAACAAAAATGTAATTCTTACACAATCGGCACATCACTGCATCTTCATCAACATTAGTGTACTGATGCCTGTGTGTACATGTATCAGCTATTCCGAATCTCATCCTTATCATATTCTTATATACCCGTTCACTGCCAGAAAATGTTACAAACAATTCTAGCTCAGGAACTACAGAAAATATAAAAATGAAACTTATATAATTTTTGAAGGAAATTGAATGAAGATTTGAATCTGGGCTTCTTTTGTTTCAATTTTGGTAGTAAAAAAATATTTTAGGCATTTAGCTTTGGATAGAGTATTTTGCACGATCAAAAACATATGTATTTACCACTACAGTTTCACATCCAAAAAAGAACACAAAGCAAAAAAGTTGAAAATAAAGTTTGTATTGTCACGCTACACCTGTAAATGAAAGTGAAACAGTATAGAAGTCTGTCAAGACGTTCATACTCTATGCAGACAGGTCAGTCCACGACCACGCCCCCCTCCCCCCACCCGCCCCCTTGCTGGACTTCAGCCCTCTCTTTCACTCCTCCTCTTCCCCTACCTTTCCCTCTGCCCCATGTCACACAGCGAGCAGGCCGCGCTCCCCTCTCACGCTGACTATCAC
>JADBJO010005393.1:47971-50471 GCA_016801955.1 Conus betulinus
AGATTTTTGGCCAAAGCTTACGTCTTACAATCTGTCCTTGTCATGCATACATTATTATTTCAACACAAATTATTCATGCTGACAACATAGCAACACTGTAATCTAATTCTACAACGACAAGCAGACTATTTATAAACGTAATAAATGAGAGAGAGAGAGAGAGAGAGAGAGAGAGAGAGAGAGAGAGACAGACAGACAGACAGACAGACAGACAGACAGACAGACAGACAGATAGAGAGTGACAGAGACAGAGACAGAGAGATTCTTACAGAATATGTAGCCAGAGACAGCTTAACAGACAGAAAGAGAGAGAAAAGGAAAAAAAAAAAAAAACCGGCAAAGGCTGACATAATAGTTAGCACAAATCTTGAAAGAGAGAGAAAACCAAACACAGACACAGAAAGATCGACATATACAGTTCATAAAAGCAGGCTTACCAACAGTAGCACAAAGAGCGAAAATCAAAATGTCCCAGACGAACCCATTCTGAGTGTGAACTTAAGATTAAACTCAGCTGCACAGAGTATATTATTTTGATACGGAAATCTAAGTTTCAGATAGTGAATGACCCAAACCTGCACTGGTACCGTATATATAGTCAGTGAACCGGAACCCTGCTTACGTGGGTGCCCTCGCTCCCACGCGTGCTCACGTCTTCTGGGCGAGATTTGACAGATGACAAAATGTCCCAGAGTTAGGTCTGGCGGAAGAAAATGACCAGGCCATACACGCTTTCCCCCCTTCCTTTTCTTCTTCTTCTTCTTCTTCTTCATCTTTTATTATTTATTTATTTATTTATTTTTTTTTTCACATTTCCTATGATACAGGCTCGTTGCTTAGATGTTTGGATAGCGTGTCTGCCTCTGCTGATCAGAAACAGTGTATATTATTGCAGAAATACTGTTAGTCTCTTTCTGTCTGTGTCTCTGTCGGTGTGTGTGTGTGTGTGTGTGTGTGTGTGTGTGTGTGTGTGTGTGTGTGTGTGTGTGTGTGTGTGTGTGTGTGTGTCTCTCTCTGTGTCTCCCCGCCTCTCCCTATCTGTCTCTCTCTTTCTTTCTCTCTCTTCTTCCTCTTCTTCTTCTCTCTGTCTGTCTGTCTGTCTGCCTGTCTCTGTGTGCGTGTGCCTGTGTGTGTGTGTGTGTGTGTGTGTGTGTGTGTGTGTGTGTGTGTGTGTGTGTGTGTGTGTGTGTGTGTGTGCGCGCGCGCGTGTGTATTAAGTGTTCTCTTTCCATTCCTTTACTTCTACTATGTATTTGATTTGTTGTCAAGACGAATCCCTTTTTGATTTTTCTATCACTTTATTTCGAAATGCTTTGATTGTTTCCATTTACTGAGCTATTCAAGTTTGCCTGTTTTCATTCCAGATTTTTCCGTCTCTCTCCTGAAGCTGCAAATATGATCTTGTTCCCCCTTGACACAAAGACTGTACAGTCAATGTCAATAAAATATGTTTGAAGCGTTCCTCTCTCTCTCTCTCTCTCTCTGTCTCTCTCTCTCTCCTTCTTCTTCTTCTTCTCTCTTCACGCACACATAAAAACTTAACAGATTCGTGAGTTACAAAAGCGTGAAATTAGTTTCCTTTGGCCGTTAAAGAAAGATCGATGCTGTATATGCACATGTCGATTTTCAACAAAATCAAACATCTGTGTGCTACCTTAGGAAAAACACGGGTGTGAAAAATTCAGCAGATTCTGAAAGAGTAATCTGTTCAAGGGATCAAACTCAGATCGTACGTATTGCTATCCGCATAAGCGAACACTGTGGAGTTATCTACCGTTACTCTGGATCAACATGGCACTTTGCGGTGCGGAGTCAGATTCGTCAAAACTGTTGAGGTTCACGATTCAAGAAGTCTAATGCTTTTTGCCCTTTTGGGGTAGGAAACTGCAGAATACACCAGAAATAAACCGGACAACTTCACATTAAACAGCTTAATGTGGGTACATTCGCCACAAAGTAAACTAACCGAAGATAAACCAGTTCGTCATATCAATACTTGCACTGTTATACAATGGTCACACTCAAAACTAACTAAACATTCTAACACTTTGAAAGGAAAGCTTAACTTCTGCACCTTTCACAAGCCTCGCCCAATCTGTGGAAAGAAATACATAGAACATTGACATTGGAGACTAGTCATTTTCTAGGCAACAACATATTTCTAAGTACCATTTTTTCGGACCTTTTTAGAATAATTTTCTGGCAATCAGCGTATTTTTATGAACCACATTTACGGGTATTTTAAAATCAAATGAAATTCATCGCCAATACTTCCTATATAACGTTTTTCAAAAACGGAGACGACCCCCCCCCCCCCCCCCCCCCCCCCAACGTCTTCTACTAAGATCAATCTGTTATTCGCGATTGCGACAACGAAATTTCAGTTGGAAAACGTCTGGAGAAATGACTTTTAACAGGAAAACTGTGTTTGATATTTGTCTAAAACAAACATTTATTTCCTTCAGGGACTGTTTCCACGACGGAACATAAATGTCAAAAA
>JADBJO010005393.1:55471-67971 GCA_016801955.1 Conus betulinus
TCCGTCAGTTTTCCCTGTCTCTCAGTCTCTGTGTATCTCTGTGTGTGTGTGTATGTCTGTATGTCTCTCTGTCTGTCTGTCGGTCTCTGTCTTCCTCTCTGTCTGTCTGTTTCTCTCTGTCTGTCTCCCTCTCTGTCTGTCTGTCTGTCTCTCTGTTTCTTTAATACTAAACACCCTTGCAAGAAAGGGAGAGAAAAAAGCCTAGGACTCTTGTGTAGGCTTACATCGAGGGGAGGGGTGTGTCTGTGTGGTGGTGGTGGTGTGTGGGGGTGGTGGGGGGGGGGGGGGGGGGGGGGGGGGTGTGAGGGCAATAAGGGGGATGTCCCGGGGGGATGGGAAAGCATGACATGTGGACAGGCTGCGGCACTTTCTCTCTTTGATGTTCCTGACAAGCGTGCAGCACGACCATCAACAGTGTGACGTGTCAGCGTGTCACGGTCTCCCTTCGCCACCCCACCGTCACGGACACGGACATCACATATATTAGTCACACATCTTTCAAAGTGGCTTATAGCATCGTCATAATCGTAAAATACAACAACTTCACCCCCCCTCCCCCTCCCCCTCCCCCCCCCCCCCCCCCCCCCCAATCACATCTCCTTTCCTTTCCCCACCGTCATCACTTCTACCACCATCATCACCTGACTCCCCCCCCCCCCCCCCCCCCCCCCTTTCTTGGTTGTACCGGTGTCTGTCTGTCTGTCTGTCTGTCTGTATGTTTGACTGCGTCTGTCTGTCTGTCTGTCTCAAACAATGCGTTTGTTTGTAACTTGCATTTTGTGCATAATTATTTTCTGGTAGTTGTGATGGATTTAAAGCATTTTTGGTAATTTCTATGAATCTAGGAAACCGTTCTTGTCTTTTCGTTTCATTAGCTTTCATAGCACACACACACACACACACACACACACACACACACACACACACCACCCACCCACCCCCCCCCCCCCCCCTCACACACACACACACACACACACACACACACACACACACACATACACCCGCGCTTGAACCCTGTTACCTCTCGATGCGCATTCACCACTGCCGAAGACCTTAAAAACAATAACATGGCAGGACCATCCCGCCTGACATAGACGTAATCGTCTGGACATCTCGTCATTTGTCACTCTCACCCAGGGGGCGCATGCCCGCGTAGGAGTGAGGCTGCCTACGTCAGAAGGGATCCGGCTGAGTGACTATATTTACAGCAGGTCTCTTCCCCTCGACCGCCAGCGTCCACTGAACAAGAACTCTTCTTGTATTTTCGGTAAAAAGACAAAGAGCTGAAGCCCGTTCGTTGCCGATTTCGGTTGAGCAGATAAAAGTTCGACGTAACCTTTGAAAATGACTTTGTTGGGGAAATCTGTGCTCTCTTTGTCTACTGTGTTGCTATTGGTGAGTATTTTTTTATCTGGTTCTTTTCCATTTGTCTTACCTTTTCTTTTTGTTAGTTTTTGTTGAGTACGTGTTGGTAGTGTTAAGTTTGATGTCCCTTTACAAGTTCGTTGTGCCATTGGTTTACGTGTTCAAAAAATGCTGTTTTTCTTTTGTCTAAATCATAGTTGAAATGGTTCATTGTTTGTTTTCATTTTGTACCCCTGGTTTTTTTTCCTTCTGTAGTTTTCTTTGCCTATTTCTTTTTTCATTCATTCATATTATTCTTTTTCTTCTGTATGTCTCCCTCCGCTTTTTTTCTCTTTACTCCCTCCCTTCCAACACTTCTATCTCCCCTCCACCCCCTTCCGCCCCACACCATCCCATCGCAGTCCACACCGGCTTCATCACCCTTTTTTTCTTCGTTCTTCTCCTTATGTCCAAGGCTTTATCGCGTTGCTTTTTTTTCTTCTCATTTTTCCTTTTCTTTTACTCCCTGATAAACATTTTCATTAAAGATCCTTAGGGTGAATTCCCCTCCCTAAACACACACACCACACACACACACACACACACACACACACACACACACACACACACACACACACACACACACGTATATCTATCTATTTATATATATTTATATATACCTGTATACATACATATATGCATACACACGCATATGTACATCTGTCTATCTATGTATCTATCTATTTATCTGTAGTGTCAAACATGGTACTAGTGGGACAAAGTAAGCTCCGGCTAACAATTTCTCCGTCATTTACATCCATAACTTGGTAAAAATTATATAAAAAGAAAATAAGGGGGTGGGAGGTTGAGAGGGGGCGAGAGAACGCGCGAAGGAAAAAAAAAAAAAAAAACGTGAATGAAAAATCAGGGAAATATTTTGTGAAGAGAAAATCCCTCACCAGCAGCCTATGGGGACCATGGTAACCCATCTTAAAGATGGAATCATTTACACCGCCCGCTCCGAGGCCTTTCGTCCGCTGGATCGGACTCGTCAGGGAGACACGGCTGACTGTGTGTGTGCTCCCTTGGCATCCAATGGAGATATCCACAGTCTACAATTCTTTCATCTTGCATAGATACCGTCATTTACACACAGGATGATCCTGTTCCTGCCATCCTGTCCATTCTGGGCACAACTAATTCCAGATTCAACGTCTGTTCGCCTGTGACTCATGTATAAAGGGCCCTGTAGACAAACAGAGACTTGGCCTGTGGAGCTGACGGTTATGAATTCAGACCACTTGTGGGGTCGGATTTTCACGGACAGAAATCTCTCTCTCTCTGTCCACCTGGCAGTAAATCGGTACCTGACTCAGACCAGGAAGGTGAAGGCGGCAGAAGGAGAGAGAAGATGAGCTCAGCCTTCCATGATGCCATGCCGTTGACATCATGTACATCGAACAGTTCACTCCTGTTCCTTTTTTTTAAGTCACTGTTTGGGTCCTGAAGGAGACAAGACGATACCTATGTTTCCAGAGACTAAACACGGCAGATAAGGGTAAAAAAAAAGATATCAGAAATTAAAGATGAAAAGACGAGAGTCATCTTGGCGCATTTTGTTTTGTTTACAAATGTCAATAGACAGAGTAGTACTTTTTTTTTTACATGATGAAATATCAGAAAGAACAGATATGGTTTTCCGGCAAAACAACAGGTAGGAGTAAATGCCTTTTACAACTTTTTCGCAGTTTGGACTTTCCATGATCGAATGAGGTTCTTCTTCGATGACGTTTCACGTACAATTTGTACACGCTCTATTCTATCAAGGAAAGCCTTTCCCCCTGACTAATACATACCAATGTTCCAACTTCACCCCTATCGTTCCTTCCCTATCGCTGACGGGGTCTGTGTATCATGTCTTTGAACTGCTACAGGTTTGGCCACGGCTTCCACCATCCCCCCATCCACCACAGCGACTATCACCACCGGCACCCCCACCACCACCACCACCCCACCACCACCTCCCAGCCTGAAGCTACTAATTTCCACCACCACTTCAACCACCACCACCACCACCACGTCCACACACCAACTACCACCACCACTACCACCTCCCAGCCTGAAGCTGCTAACTCTACTACCACCTCAACCACCCACCACCACAACCACCACCACGTCCACACCTGCTACCACCACCTCCTCCACCACCTCCCAGCCGGATGCCACCACCTTCAACACCACCTCAACAACACCTTCACCACCACCTCTTCAGAGGAAGCCACAAACGCCACCAGCGCCATCAGCGTCACAACCACGACTGCCGATGCTGCAGGCGACGCTGCCACAACGGCTGCTGCAGCCGTCACCAGCGGTGGTGAGAGCACGACGACTACGGCTGATGACGTCACTGTGAATAACAGTACTACTGAAGGCTACAGCGATGCCACCACCACCACTACTACCTCTACCACCACCACTACTACTTCTACTACTACTACGTCTGCCCCTCAGCGTGAGCTTTCTCTCTCTGTCTGTCCCCCCCCCCCCCCCCCCCCTCTGTCTCTGTCTCTGTCTGTCTCTCTCTCTACCCCTCTCTCTCCAATGTCTTCCCTCACCTGTGTGTGTGTGTGTGTGTGTGTGTGTGTGTGTGTGTGTGTGTGTGTGTGTGTGTGCGCGCGCGCGCGCACGCACTTGACTGTTAATCAAGATAAACACATGACCTGCGCGCGATACATTTCTTTAGAAGAAGCTGAAAGCAGGGCAGGGACCCCCCCCCCCCCCCCCCCCCCCCCCCACACACACACACACACAAACCAAAAAAAAAACCTGACCCTGCTGTGAAAAATGTTGTCTGTTGTAACAACGGTTTTCGTGTTCAGTGCAAGATTCATCATTCTAACTCATTTCGTACTGTGGAGACAGGTTGTTTCATCATTCCTGAAATAAGAGCCCAAGGTGGTTTTTCGCACTTCCAGTTCTTATAGAACAGGGAGCACTTTACAATGGGAACGAAGAAATGCTGTCTGTGTGCCTGTCTGTGTGTCTGTCCGTGGTCATAATGTGTCCCACTCGCTCCAGACAAAACTTCTGGGCCGATCTTTCTGAAAATCTGTAGGTATGCTCATTATGGGTCACGGATGATGTCCAATGTTTATTTTACTAGAATAGCCGTTACTGACTATAACGGCCCAAAACGTTTTTCTTCTTTATGGAGTATCTCGGTGACGAAATAGATTATGACGCATGTTTTGATTATGACGTCAAATACATTATGACGCATGTTTGATTGTGACGTTTTTCAGAAATATAAATTGTGAGTACGTTTACATGCTTTTCTTCTTGTTTTTTTTTTCCTCTTTCTTTCTTCTGTACTACGTAACTGCACCCCCCCACACCCCCAAATGACGTCAGTATGGCTATGCTGTCTGCAGCTCCCTTCTACTGCTACGACTGCAACAGCGGCAGTCCCTTCGCTGGCATGTGGTACAACGGGGACTGCAGTGAAGACGGCTATGTGGCCTACACCCCTTCCTACTGCTCCACCTTCTGCTTCTCTGCTGTGGGACTCTACCCCGCTGGAAGTGAGTGGACACGTGTTCTGTGTGTGTGTGTGTGTGTGTGTGTGTGTGTGTGTGTGTGTGTGTGTGTGCGCGCGCGCGCGCGCGCGCTCGCGTGTATGTATGTATGTATGTGTGTGTGTGTGTGTGTGTGTGTGTGTGTGTGTGTGTGACACCTGCCATGCCCCATTCTCAGTGTGTCTGTCTGTCTGTGTGCATGTCCCCCCCCCCCCCCCCCCCCCCCCCCATCGTCCTATCTTAATGTGCCTGTGTGACCGTTTGTATGTGACACTTTCCATACTCCATTTTCAGTGTGTCCTGTCTGTCTGTGTGTAAGTGACACTTGCCATACCCAATTCGCAGTCCGTCTGTCTGTCTCTGTGTATGTGACACGTACCATGCCCCATTTTCAGTCTGTTTGTCTATGTGTGTATGTGACACTTGCCATGCCCCATTCTCAGTGTGTCTGACTGTGTGTATGTGACAGTTGCCATGCCCCATTCTCAGTGTGTCTGTCTGTGTGTATGTGACACGTGCCATGCCCTATTCTCAGTCTGTCTGTCTGTGTGTATGTGACACGTGCCATGCCCTATTCTCAGTCTGTCTGTCTGTGTGTATGTGACACGTGCCATGCCCCATTCTCAGTGTGTGTGTGTGTGTGTGTGTGTGTGTGTGTGTGTGTGTGTGTGTGTGTCTGTGACTCTTGCCATGCCCCATTCTCAGTGTGTCTGTCTGTGTGTATGTGACACTAGCCATGCCCCATTCTCAGTGTGTCTGTCTGTCTGTCTGTATGTATGTATGTATGTGACACTTGCCATGCCCCATTCTCAGTGTGTCAGTCTGTCTGTCTGTCTGTCTGTCACTCAGCGGTGTTCCGGGGCTGTGCCAATGCCCTGTGGCTGCCGGGACGAACCCTGGAGGACGGTTGTTTCGATGACACCAACAGCAACCGCCGTGTGTGTGCCTGTGCTCTGGGGATGAGTGCAACACGCACAACATGACCCTCCCCGCCCAGGACTTCGTCCAGGAGTACCTCGACATCCACAGCAATACCGTCTTCTGAGAGATACATCGTCTGTGTGTATACGTATTAAGATGTGTGTTACCACCCCAGTATGTCATTTTGCAGATCGAGTACACGAACCAGCCCTTTAATTCTCTTTGCCAAAACAGGACTTGCGTTACCATCTTTGATTGTTGTCAGTAACAGTGTTTGTCATCTGCAGCTTATCTTTTATTATTCTTGTTAATTGAATGCATGTTTCACATTGAACGTTGTGAGAGGGGCAAAGTGTGCCAGATTCATGATCGCTGACGAACCATAGCTGCAAGGAACGTGTGGAAAATTACATAATTCCAAAAAAATAAGACTCTTTATATTCTCTTGCGGAAAAACACATGACAAGAAATCAATTATATGCAGGTGCTTGATTTGATAAAGAGCTCCATATCCCACATGCAGGTGGTCATGTACGAATTTATGAATGAGTCATAATGATTTGGATAATTAAACAAAACAAAATTCGTTTTAATTTTATCTGAGTACTTACAGATTGTAGTGATTTTATAACGTTGCGTTTCGTTCGACTGGTTTCTCAATGGTGCAATGATGATTAATGTTCTAGAAAAATTAGAATACATTTGCTGGTTTTTGTTTGTTTGATTCTTTTGCATAGTGGATTATTACAGTTTCTCTGATATACTTGCTGATCTTAAATTATTGTTGCTGTTACTTTTTTTGTATTAACATGATGATAATCATTACGATGCTAACGATGTTGATGATGATGATGATGATGATGATAATGTTGTGCTATTGTTTGAAATCCATACACTGTTACCTTTTTGATATCTCGTCTCAGATGCAATCACTAACTTGATATGACCTTTGTTCAAAATAAGAACTTCGGAAGATTTTATGATACAGAACAGTTCCTTTTTAATATTTGAATGAAAGATTTCGTTGAATAAACACAAACGCACACCCAAAAGACTGTTAATAAGTTTCTTAACAGAAATACAAGCGCGCGCACTCCTGTGTGTGTGTGTGTGTGTGTGTGTGTGTGTGTGTGTGTGTGTGTGTGTGTGTGAGAGAGAACTCAGAACATTTAATGAACTAGGCCATATGCCCATGTCATGGAGGTGGGATTACTTCAAAATAAGGGAAATGCAACTAATTACTTCAAAATAAGGGAAATGCAATTAACTAGAAAAAAGAAAAATAAAACAAAATATCAATACATTCGTACACACACACACACACACACACACACACACACACACACACACACACACACACACACACACACACATATATACACATATACATATATATATATATATATATATACTCATATATATACACACACATACACATACATAAACATCAAATCGTATTGGTCACCATAATATTTGCAAGTATGAGAATATCTATGACGGTGTGTACGTATGAATATATGAAACAGAAACGATATTAGAATTCGGATTGTTTATGTACATTATGTTGTTCTGGGCACTCACTTGTTCTATCAGCATATGATGAAAGGTTTTACACTATTTTATAAGTTATATTTAGTCTTAATTATTGTTTAAAGATCGTTCCATATCGATAGATCTCTTTTTCAAAGATTCAAAAAGGTACCAGCCAACTACTTTACAATATTTCTCACTTGCAATTAAAAGGGTCATTGTAAACGCTGACGGTCGCGCGAAAATTTTGCGAGGTAAGTATTTTTCTCTGATGTCGCGATAATTTGGACACACAAGTAAAAAGTGAAGTTCAGATTCTGGAACATCTTTACAAAACGGGCAAAACGTTGTGTCAGGTGACCGGGCAGTATAACGATATTTATGACTCTTCAATGGTGACACACCTAGTCTGAAACGTAAGAGTACTTTTCTAACAGCAATGTTCTTTATGTTAAAACACAGCTTGCGGAAGACTAGGAACTGACTTGAAAGAGGTATAAAAAGAGAATCGTTCTCCTGAAACGTCACCATTCCAGTCCTGAAGGAAACAATCTATTAATCTCTGTTTGAATTCAGACAGAAAAACATTAATATGAGATACTCCTTGATTTTTCCCAAACGTGGCCGAATCCATAGCGGTACAATGTGAAGCAAACATTAGAAACCCAGTTATTCTTGTCTTTACAATGAAGATTATTTAACATTTTATATGCCCTGTAAGGGAGTCGACCTTCGGGCATCGTTATCAATTTAAGCCAAAATTTTACACATTTGGTTTTAGTACATATGTAAAGAGGATACCTCCCAGTTTCAGCATAAATCAGGGCATTAGGCGTCCTGATACTGACGTTCAGGAATCTCTTAAGCGCAAACATATGCACCCTTTCAATAATTGTATGATCGGCCGTAAGACCCCATACTTCTGAAGCGTAAGTGAGCATTGGTTGGATCTGACAGTCAAATAACTTAAAAAAAATAATGAAGGAGACTGGTCACCAACTGTCCACAGCAGTTTTAAAATGCAAAGAACACCCTTCTTAGCTTTAAGAGCCATGTCTTAAAAGCGTATGAAAATGTCAGGCCAGTAGAAAAAAATAACACCAAGGTATTTATAGCTGTTGACAATCTCAATCTTTCTATCGCCGTAAAAACATTTTTCTTTTGATGAAATGTATCCACCATTTCTAAAAATAACTATTTTAGATTTGTCAAAGTTCACTTGAAGACCAAGTCTGCTAGCTGTATTTTTCAAAATATTCAGTTGTTGCTGAAGCCAGGCCAGTCACAGAATAAGACAAAAGAATTACATCGTCGGCGAAAAGAAGTATAAAGATTTCCAAAATGTCATCTGGTGACAACTTAATGCCATGTTTTCCTAAAGTATGGACATCATTTGCCAATTCATTAATCAGGAAAGAGAAGAGAATGGGACTACATATGTGTCACCTTGCTTTACTCCAAGAGGACATAAAAAAACACGTCTGTCAAATCACTACCTACTCTTACTCTTGCTTTTCACAACTGTACATGCTCTTGATTGCTCTGTACATTCTACCATTAATTCCGTGTTTCTTAAGGACTGTCCACAAGTAATTTCTATCTGCTAAATCGAAGGCTTTTTAAAATCAATAAATGAGACATAAAGTTTACAATGGCTAAGAAGTTGCTTCTGTACTAAAGCTAAAAGAGTGAAAACATGGTCTATTGTACTGTAATTGCGACGAAATCCAGCCTGCGTTTCATGTATAACATCGTTGTCCTCTGCCCATGCAGTGAGACGTTTATTCAAAATGTAACTGTAAATCTTACTACACACGTTTAACAAAGAAAAATGCCTCTGTAGTTGTCGGGGCAATCAATATATCCCCTTTTTTATGCAAAGTGTGGATTACAGATTCTGTCCATTCATCTGGAAAAACTCCCGATTCAAAAAGTTTGTTTAGGTATTTAACAAAGGAATGGTGCTACGTACGAACTAATATTTGTAAAATTCGTTTATCAAACCATCTGGTCCAGGAGCCTTGTTATTTTTCAAAGCTCTAAGGGCGACAAGTATTTCGTCTTCTGTAATATCACAATCTAAATTTTCAATTACTACAGAACCAATATTTGTATCCACATCCACGTGGTTTTCCTCCAGATTGTGATCATTGACACTGGAAGAAAACAAATCCTTAAAGTGTTTATACCACAAATCTGGAGTAATGCTACTTTGTGTGAATTCTTTCTTCGTTAAGGATCTGACCGTTTTCCAAAAAATACTTGGTTCTTTAGAACTTGAGTGAAGTGCGTTAAGAACCTTTTCTTTGTGTTTTTCTCTTTTTTCTCTGCAAGAACATGCTTATATTCTTTCCTTTTATTTATATATTGTATTCTGTCTTCCTCAGCCTTTTTTGGCGACTTTTGAGATGTTTTGAACTTCCGTAGCGTTTGTCTCAGAAAACGACGTTTGATCCAGCATTCACCATCAAACCATGCATTATTATTTTTGTCGCCCAACGTGATCTGTTTTTGCATAACTGAGCCTGCTTTATGCATAGCTTCATTAAATTTTATCAAGGCATCATTGATATCGATGTCAATCAAGCCGAATGCGCTTGCCATCAGTGACAATATATCTTCTGAATAAAACTTAGATTTAAACTCGGAACTTTTCTCAGCATTCCAAACATATTTTTACTATTGTTTGTCTGCTAGAGCTCGGAGCAGTTTCATTTGGTGGATATAATTTAAGTTTCAACTCAATAGGCATATGTTTGGATTCCACTCTAGGAGAAACATAAATGCTGAGTCCAAGGTCCAGGATACATCTAGACAGATAAAAAATAGTCAATGATGCTTGCGCCATTATGGGCTATGTAAGTAAAGTCCCCTTCTTCATCACCGGATAACAAACCATTCAATATTACTAAATTAAACTGTCACAAATATCCAGTAAATATTTTCCGAACTGGTTAACAATGGAATCTTTAGATGACCGTATATGGACAGAATCGTCGAAAGAAATGTCAGGATCGATGTCGAAAAGCAAAAAAACTCGCCCATTTTTTTCCACCAGTTCTTGCGTTAAAGTCACCACATATCAAAACAGGAAGATCACCAGTGATTTCAAAGGTGTCCAACAGACATTGTTCGAGCAAGGACACTCCGTTGTAAATATCAGTTTTCATTATAATATGTACTCTGAGATGGAGGCAAATACATACCAAGCAAAATAAAGTCTGTCTTTAAACCTGTATGTGTCTTACACACAACTAAGTACGATACAGTTGTCAAACTCTACATGAATCAAAGATATCATATTTTTCAACCGTTTTCTTACAAGCATGGGGCAACACCTCCAGATAGTCTTGCTGTAACAGAGCTTGTCAGTCTGACTGGAGGTGAAAGAGAAAGACGTTGTAATCTGGAAAAGAAAAATCTGAAATTTTGCAGAGAAAATTTCAGAAAGGAAGACAAAATCAAACGTACGCAGGTATGACCTAATGCTTGGGTCATACAGGCAAGTCAGTCCTTCTATATTGTATGTGACGAAGGACAGATAATTTTGGACATTACTTTTATGAACATGGGCACGGCCGAGTCCCTAGCTGTTGACATTACAATTAACATCTTTATTTCTTGGAGTGCTTCTAAATGATTCTGTGAGTTGTGTTTGTCTGCATTTAACCTTGCTGCGTGTTTTTGAGGGCCAACAACTGGCGTTTGTTTGAGTTCATTCTCAATGGCAAGAAAGGACTCTGACTGTGTGATTCTCTCAGTGTTAACTGATGGATTATCCTGACTGTCATTGTTATTGTGCACACTACTCTGTGGGAGCCAGAATTCACTTGTTTTGTCACATGGCTCTCCCTCCAAAGTGAATCTCTGTTTTACAAATGTCTGACTTTCGGCGTCGAACAGGCTGATGTCAGCAGCGGGATGGTCAGGACCGGAGGAACCATGTGCAGACTGGGACAAGACAGGTGACAGTTCATGATTCAGAAAAGCCGGAAACATCTTGACTGGTGCCGTCCTGATGAAGCTGGGGGACTGCATCGTTCACCACAGATGGACAGGTTGATTCACGAGCGGGATGACCAGTAGGAATCTTGCTGTCAGTCAGGAAAGCCGGAACCTCAATTTTTTTTCACTGGGAGGGGACAGGATTTTACAGGATCTGTCCAGACCGTTGCTTTCTGGATCAGCTTCCTTCCCCCAAGAACAAAATCATCACAGACTGTTCCGGAGTACCTGCAGGTTGCATCACCTTCTCCTGACTAGGCGATGGTTGGTTCTTTGAAAGTGACGGATATTCTGCCATGTCGGAGATGGGGGGTGTGGAGAAGACGAAGTCTGGAACACCGTTCGTTGGATGTCCGTTCAGCATAGCGCCTTTCTCTGGGCATTTCCCTGGGAGGTGACGCTGGCTTGGTGTTGTGGGCCGATCTCTGATGGCCTGGTCCACCAGAACGACGACTTCTGAATTGCAGACGTCCATTGTGGAAATATGCATGTCTCCCATTCTGCATATGTTGCTGTATTGCTCTGTGTTGTCGGGTGGTCAGGTCAGAGGCAATACGGACACCAAGTTCATCTGCCATCTGTTTTCTTTTTTCTTTGTCTTCCAGAAGCATGAGTTTGTCGGGAAAAGTATGGAGTCGTACCAGAAGAACACGTGGACGGTTTTGATTGTGTTGCCTCTGGCCAAGTCGGTAGGCACACTCTATGTCAGCGACAGTCCATGTTTTGTTTGTATAAAACCTATTCAAAAGCTTAACGACTTTTTTTCACAGCATGTCTTTTTGTCTTCATGCGAGCTCTCGTAGACATTGAAGAAACGGACGTTGTTGCTTTTGGAGTGGGCCTCAGTTTTTTTCCACTTCTTCACTCAGACTGTTTGATGTGTCAGAACAGTACCTCTGCTCGTTATAGAGTTGCTGGTTTTTCTTGTTCCAGCTGTTTACATTTGCCGCATATCCAGTCAATATCTGCCTTAAGCTGGTTGTTCTCGGTCGTTAAAGTTTTACAGCATTCCCTCAGATTGTCAATCACTTTCGTAAGAGCTAACTGTGTCTGGTTCACCTCCTGCAGTTGCTTCTTCATGTTGTCCGCCAAGCAGTCCATTGAATTGCTGAGGTGGTTCACAAT
>JADBJO010005393.1:77971-80471 GCA_016801955.1 Conus betulinus
TGTGTTTGCTGTGAGTGAGTATGGCTGGTCGTTGTTTTTAGGACGTTGGGTTGATCATTCGATCAATGACACTTGATTCCTCGAGAACACATGAATTGTCTTAGTTGGCTCAGTCTCCATTGACATACAACCATGTCAGCAGCTAGCTGGTGGATTCAGATCATGGTCTCCATGGTCCACACCGTGTGATTGATGGATCAAAACAGAAATAATCCTACAACTTGGTTTACTTCATCAACAGAGCACCGCTGGGGACTTCCAGGTTTCATACGTTCCCCACCTTAACACACATTCGCTGAGCGTGGCAGTGGTTGTGTTGATAGTCCAACCTGATGAAATTGAATCGTCAGCAGACATGACGAAAAGATGGAGCACATAATTAAAGTAAAGGGGAATAAAGCAAAGAGAACATTGATCGATACTGCATATCACAAATAGAAAATACACAGACAGACACATGACTACGAAAGCTGTCAGCGAGGCGAAAGCGAGCGAGAGCAGCTGAGATGCAGGCCACAAGAGATAGCTGAGAGAAGGCAGCGCAGACACGAGAACGGCCTAGCCAAGCCAGCCACCGACAGATATACTGTGATACCAGCCTGACCAAAGCCAGTAACTCTTTTAAAACAACATGAGAAATATAGACGTGTGCATACGCATTGTAGGATAGACAGAACACGAGACTCTGAGGACAGACAGAAGAAAGAATGAGAAGAATAATAATAATCTAAGACTATAGCATAGGAGAAGAAGAATAAGAAGGAAGAAGATGAATAATAATAATCAGAACAAGATTACTAATAAGAAGAATAATAAGGGAAGAAGCCGAAGCCGAAGAATTACTAAGTAGAGAGAATATAAAGAAGAAGATACGAAGAATAGAATAAGCATAAGAAGAACTCTAGGAATAGCGAAGAAGAGATAACGAAGAATCATAATATAAAGAAGCGCAGAATAGAAAAAGAAGACGACGAAAACGTAATAAGAATAAAGAATACGATAGAATAAGACTAAGCAGGAAGAAAGAAGAATCGAAGAATAAGAAGAAGAAGAAAATAGAGGAGATAAAGAATCGGAGAAAGAAAGAAGAAGAATAGGGAAGAAGAAAGAAGGGGAATAAGAGAATGACTGAATAAGAAAAAGAAGAAGAGAATAGGAAAGAAGGAGAAAAGACGAGGAAGAAGAAGAAATAAGAGAAGAAGAATACGAATAAGAGACGAATAAGGAAGACCTAAGAAGAAGAAGAAGAAAAAGAAAAGAATAAGAATGTCAAGAAGATAAGAAAAAGGACGAAAAAAGAAGGAGAAGAAGAAGAAGAAGAAGAAGTAAGAGACGCATGTTCTGTATTCCTCTCTCATCCTCCACATAGCGCAGAAATGAGCAAGGTCGGTGGCTTCTCCTCCTCCTCCTCCTCCTCCTCCTGTGCGTGTCACTGTGCTTCGCACTCCCTCCCTAGCCCCCTTTGCCTCTTCTCTGATTTGTGACACCCCCTCCCACCCCCGCGTACCCCTGACCCTCCCTTCACCCAGCCTCTCTTCCTCCACTCCACCCCCCCCCCTTCACTTTCCACTGTGCTCATTTTTCAGCATTAGCCTGTCTTGCAGACGAGCGTTCCTCTTGCCTGGTTCTAGAAGGTAGTGGGTTGAAATGTGGAGAAATAAAGGTGGTGGTGGTGGTAGTGGGGGGGGGGGGGGGGGGTGGGGGGGGGGATGGGAGGGGGGAGGGTGTAAGTAGGGAGAGGAGAGATTTATCCACGTATTTAACACTGATCAAGGGGGGAAACAATCCCAGCAGAAACAAAATCCCCAAACAAACAAGGAATCGAACATCTTTTTTGAGTTGATCTTGACATCAACCAGGCCCGAGAGATACAGCTACCTGTGGTGTTGGTTAGAAAATTCGAACAAGGTTTCTGAGAGAAGTATTCTTGAAATGGATAAAAACGTAACTGTCTCGTTTCAGGGTCCTCGCTTGAGCCCGTAGGAGACTCACACACTCTCAGCACGAGCAAGCACAAGCCTTGGGAAATCGCTTTTTTTGCTTGATTATTTTCTTACACAATTTATGTTTGTTTACGGGTAATGTCATAATATGTTCTCATTTAATTTCTGATTTCGTGAACAGTCTTTTATGTTGTTGTTAATCCTTCTTCATTCTCCTTCAATAATATATTTCTTTCTTCGTGAGTATTTGTCATTCCAAAGTAAACAGGTGTGGGTGTGGTGGTGGTGTGGTTGGTGGTGGTGGTGGTAGAGGTGGAGATGGTGGTGGTAGTGGGGGGGGGGGGAAGGTGGAGGTGGATGGTGGTGGTGGTGGAATGGAGGTGGAGATGTGGGGGGTGGAGGTGGTGGTGTGTGGTGGTGGTGGTTGTGGTGGTGGTAGGGAGGTGGAGATTGGGGTGGTGGTGGGGGGGAGGATGGAGGTGGCACGGTGGTGCTGGTGGATATGGTAGGGAGGCGGAGATGTGGTGGTGGTGTGGGGGAGGTGGTAGAGGTGGTTG
>JADBJO010005393.1:82971-85471 GCA_016801955.1 Conus betulinus
CCCCCCACTCCCCCCCCCCCCCCCCCCCCTTTTTTTTTTTTAAATTGTCTCATTTTTGTGGACTTCAGCTTCATTACATCCACATTTCCTCATTGCAGCCCTCCCTCCGTTCCACGGCCACAGCCTGTCCTGTGCTGCCACAGCCCCACATTCCTCATTGCAGCCCTACATTCCACAGCCACAGCCCCACATTCCTCAATGCAGCCCTATATTCCACAGCCACAGCCCCACATTCCTCATTGCAGCCCTATATTCCACAGCCACAGCCCCACATTCCTCAATGCAGCCCTATATTCCACAGCCACAGCCCACAGCCCCACATTCCTCATTGCAGCCCTATATTCCACAGCCACAGCCCCACATTCCTCATTGCAGCCCTATATTCCACAGCCACAGCCCCACATTCCTCATTGCAGCCCTATATTCCACAGCCACAGCACGACATTCCTCATTGCAGCCCTATATTCCACAGCCACAGCACCACATTCCTCATTGCAGCCCTATATTCCACAGCCACAGCCACAGCCCCACATTCCTCAATGCAACCCTATATTCCACAGCCACAGCCCCACATTCCTCATTGCAGCCTATATTCCACAGCCACAGCCCCACATTCCTCATTGCAGCCCTATATTCCACAGCCACAGCACCACATTCCTCATTGCAGCCCTATATTCCACAGCCACAGCCCCACATTCCTCATTGCAGCCCTATATTCCACAGCCACAGCCCCACATTCCTCATTGCAGCCCTATATTCCACAGCCCACAGCCTGTCTGTACTGCCACAGCCCCGGCACCGGCGATCCACAGGGAGCAGTCGATGTCAAAGTCGCCAAGAGGCAAACCACCGGAGGGAGACACTGCACTGCTGCCGAGTCACTTCGGTGGTGTTCAGTGACGCCTGTTCTGATCCAACATACCGCAGGACACCACGTACCTACTAAGCCACTTATACTGACGACGATAACTGCTTAGTCGCGCAACCAGCGTGAGTGAGCTCTCGCTCCGGGAGGTCGCCACGACGTCCTTACAGTCTCCATGAATTTGCTCACAGCGTTGACACCCCCCCCCCCCCCCACCCCACACCCCCCAAAACAAAACAAAACAAAACAAAACCCAACCCAGGAGCATAGACATAGATAGGTAATGGAAACTGAAGTCATCATGAGAGCAGGGCATTGGGAGCTATAGAACTTGAGACTTTTTTCTGTATTATACGATGACATGAAAATGAGGATGGGTGAAAATGCTTTGGGTTATCCATGCAGGTCTGAGACTGCATGACAGGGCTGTACTCTAACGTTTACTTTCTTCATACATCCCGGGAGTCAGCCAATGCTGGTCAGGAAATTGGAGCAACGCGCTCAGAGACGCTCCCATTAAGTGGATGAAACTCAACGGTATGGTCCAGGTTCGCCTTTCTCTTTGGAGCAGAAGGAGTTATGTCTTTCTTTTTGCAGAAGCAGCAGTTGTATCTTTCTTTTGGGCAGGAAGAGTTCAGTCTTTTGTTTAGAGTTAAGTCTTGCTTTTGGGCAGAAGGAGTTCTTTGGGGCAAAAGGAGTTAAGTCTTTCTTTTGGACAGGAAAAGTCACGTCTTTCTTTTGGGCAGAAAAGAGTTAAGTCTTTCTTTTGAAAAGGAAAAGTTACGTCTTTCTTTTGGGCAGAAAGAGTTAAGTCTTTCTTTTGGACACGAAGAGTTAAGTCTTTCTATCGGGCAGAAAAAGTCAAGTCTTTCTTTTTGGCAGAAAGAGTTCAGTCTTTCTTTGAGGCAGAAAGAGTTATGTCTTTCTTTTGGGCAGAAAGAGTTATGTCTTTCTTTCGGGCAGAAAGAGTTATGTCTTTCTTTTGGACAGAAAGAGTTAAGTCTTTTCTTTCGGGCAGAAAGAGTCATCCTTCGGGCAGAAGGAGTTATGTCTTTCTTTTTGGGCAGAAAGAGTTCAGTCTTTCTTTTGGGCACAAAGAGTTATGTCTTTCTTTTTTGAACAGGAAGTGTTAAGTCTTTCTTTTGGGCAGAAAGAGTTAAGTCTTTCTCTAAGGCAGAAAGAGTTTTTTTTGTTTTTAAATGAAGAGTTACGTCTTTCTTTTGGGCAGAAAGAGTTATGTCTTTCTTTTGGGAAAGAAAGAGTTCAGTCTTTCTTTTGGGCTTAAAACGATGCCTTTCTTTTTGGGGGAAAAAAAAAGAATTAAATATTTCTTGTGGGCAGAAAGAATGGAGTTTTTTCTTTTTTCCTTTAAGTGTGTGTCTTCTTTTTATCTCATTCTTGCATCTCTTCTTCCACACCCTCCTCCCCCCCTCCCTCCCTTACCACCCATCCTCTTTCCCTGCCGCCTCCCTCCTTTTCTGTTCAACTGTCCTCGCATGTGCAGCCCGTAATAACAAACAAACACATGACGCAAAATGCTGCAGTGACGCGTTGTTTCAAAACTTTCGTCATAATAGCCATCTGAGTGTCACTTGTCTCAGGACTATGAACATGTTCAAGTTCGTCCGATCAATC
>JADBJO010005393.1:92971-100471 GCA_016801955.1 Conus betulinus
CTTTCCTGCTTTCTGTTTCATCATCAGTCAGTTATAAGGACGGTATTTTCTTGTCCATGGTGGAACCCATTAGTGAGGTTAGACCTGTTATTTGAAAAAAAAATCCTTTTATTCGTCCCTTCTTTCTTTAAATCAGATGTTTACATTGAAAATGCCTCCGTGTCTGGACTGTCATTGATTTGGTTTTTATTTTTGATTTTTTTTTTCTAACTTGCCATTTGTGCCTGATATTTTGGTCTCTCTCATTGCTATTTCATTTCTTTTTTTCTTGTTGTGTTTTCTCTCTGTTTTACTAACATCTGTTGGCAATGCCAATAGTTCCCAGCTCCAAGTCTAGACTATCGTTGATTGCTTTCTTTGTCTTCTTTTTCTTGTCTGTCTGTTTGGTTTTCTTCTTCCTTTTCCTTTTTTCTCTCTCTCTCTCTTTCTCTCTCTCTCTCTCTCTCTCTCTCTCTCTCTCTCTATGCGCGCGCGCGCGTGTGTGTGTGTGTGTGTGTGTGTTTCGTTCTATTCGTGTTTCTCTTTCTTTCTCTTTCATGGCCAGCTATTGACAATGACGAGACTGCAGCGCTGGTTTCAGATCCTCCTTTCTTTCTTCTTCTTTGGTTCTGTCCTTATTAGGTATTGCTCTTCTCCTTTCCTTTTTTTTGTAGTATGTTACTATTTCATAATCAGCTGTTAACAATAAAAACCATGCCTACTGTCTTTCTTTCTGTCTTTTTCTTTGTATCTCTTTACAAGTAAAGTAGAAAACAGAGCGCCGCCAATCAATGGATCAGCAAGTTACAAAGCAGTCACAACGCGTTTCCATCTATTAGGCATCTCTCTCTCCTCTCTCTCTCTCTCTCTCTCTCTCCTCTCTCTCTCTCTCTCTGTGTCTGTCTCTGTCTCTGTCTCTCTCCTTGTTGCTGTTGTTGTTGTTGTTGTTGTTCTCTCTTTCTTCTTTCTTCTTCTTTTTCCTCTTCCTCTTCTTCTTCTTCTTCTTCTCTTCTTCTTCTTCTTCTTCTTCTTCATCTGTGTTTGTTTGTTTGCATGCTTCTTCCTGCCTCTGTATTTCTCTCTTGTTTTTTCCCCCTTACTTTCTTCCCTTCTCCCTTTCTGTGTCAGTATCAGGTAATTGTAATGACGGTACTTCCACGTCCACTGTGTGGAAGCCATTAGCGAAATTCGACCAAGAAAAAAGACAAGAAAAAATCCGTTTATTTTGTTCTTTCTTTCCTGAAATCAGATGTTTATATTGGAAATGCCTCCGTATCTGTACTGTTATTGATTTGGCTTTCTGAGTTTTCCTTCTTTTTTTTTTTTCCTAACTTGTCATTTGAGTCTGAATATTTTGGTCTCCCTCATTGCTGTTTTTCTGTCCTTTTCTTGTTGTGTTCTCTCTCTGATTTAAGATCATCTCTTGGCAATGCCAACAGTTCCCGGTTCCAAGTCTAGAATATTGTTGATTGCTTTCTTTGTCATTCTTCATTATTTTTCTTGTCTGTCGGTTTCGTTTTCTTTCTTATTTCTTCGTTATTCTGTCTGTTTGTCTTTTTTTTTTTTTTTTAATTGTCTTTCTCCCTATTTCCGGTTTTTGTTCTTGTCTGTCTATTTTCTTCATTCTTTCTTTCTTCTTGTCTTTATTTGAGCTGTGTTGCTGTTATTGTCGAGGTGGTTGTGATAATGGTGGTAATCAGTGTGTGTGTGTGTGTGTGTGTGTGTGTGTGTGTGTGTGTGTGTGTGTGTTTTCAGGGTAGGGATGAACACTGAGTGATTTTTGTTCACTGAAGCTTGAGAGAGGTGGAGGACAACGCAAAATGGATGAGAAACTAACTCTCTCTCTCTCTCTCTCTCTCTCTCTCTCTCTCTCTCTCTCTCTCTCTCTCTCTCTCTCTCTCTATGTGCTTAAACATTTTTTTCATTTGCTGTCGAAGTTATTAGATTTGATCCGGAAAAGCAAGCATTATTAAAATACCTTCGTTGGGTGAATTGCACTCTGAGTCTTTCAATACTGGACAAGCCAATACGAAATGAATTTCATCCTCTTTTTGTATTTCGACATAGTGAACAGATCTGACGTCTGTAACATGACTGTCTGTAACGAAAATAGTAAAGAGAACAGAGGCACCAAATATAAACTCTGTCATGATCCGTTTTAGATGTTTGTCTATTTTCATTGACATATAGACAGGTAAGATCGTCAATGACTAGACGTTCTGTATAAATGCAATCCGTCAAAGTTCTGTGCATGAGAATTCTAACCTGCCGACTGCAGTCAGAGTCTTTCACGGAATACCTGAATAAAAACATTCACATCACCAACACCTTGGTTCAACCATACAAATCCGAAACCATTATTCACTCAGTTTCATTCTAACGTTAGTCACCTAATTTTTCTTTACTCTGTCATCTAAGTCTAAATCTGTAATCCTGCATCTGAATAATTTTAAGTCAGTATTGAACACATTTAATGGTGGAAATCAAATATATTGGGAAATCTAGCCGTTTTACCAAACACCAAATCATTTGCCGCTTGCAACGACATTCCCAGAAATGTCTTCAAAGCAAAAAGATGGATCTTCTCACAATGTGCAGTGTGTGTGTGTGTGTGTGTGTGTGTGTGTGTGTGTGTGTGTGTGTGTGTGTGTGTGTGTGTGTGTGTGTGTGTGTGTGTGTGTGTGTGTGTGTGTGTGTGTGTGTGTGTGTGTGTGTGTGTGTGTGTGTGTGTGTGTGTTGTGTGTATGTGTTGTGTGTGTGTGTGTGTGTGTGTGTGTGTGTGTGTGTGTGTGTGTGTGTGTGTGTGTGTATGTGTGTGTTGTGTTGTGTGTGTGTGTGTGTGTGTGTGTGTGTGTGTGTGTGTGTGTGTGTGTGTGTGTGAGTGTGTGTGTGTATGTATTTGAGTGTGTGTGTGTGTGTGTGTGTGTGTGTGTGTGTGTGTGTGTGTGTGTGTGTGTGTGTGTGTGTGTGTGTGTGTGTGTGTGTGTGCGTGTATGTGTGTGTGTGTGTGTGTGTGTGTGTGTGTGTGTGTGTGTGTGTGTGCGCGTGCATGCGTGCGCCACTCTGTGTGTGTGTGTGTATGTGTGTGTGTGTGTGTGTGTGTGTGTGTGTGTGTGTGTGTGTGTGTGCACGCACGCGCGCCTGAGGAGGGTTTAAATATATATGCATATACATACATGTATGTATAAGCTCGTCAGCCTCACATTTTTCCCACATACAAAATATTCTTTTTAACTTCTTTTTTTTTTTGTAAGGTAGGGCTTTCCTCCCCCTCCTCCATTTTTTTTTCTCCCGCCTCCAACGGGTAACCACAACTGTCACGCACCTTGCAAGTCTGTATGTTTCTATTACTGATAGACATTCTACTGTGGACTTTAAGTGTTTTAGGGTTAGACACAGCGTCAGAGTTTATCTATGTTCTGTGGTTTTGGTGAAGTGACAGATTCACTCTGTGTATGCGAAAGAAAAAGAAAAAAAAAGAGAACAGAAGAAGAAGGAAGGAAACACCAGAAAGAAAGACGGAAAGAGAGAAAGCAGGAGGATGATGGAAAGACAGACAGCAAGACAGAAAAAAAAAAAAAATGGAGAGAAAGGAAGAAAGATCGGGTGAGGAGCTGTAAAGGAAGAAGGAAAGGTGGAAAGGTGGGTGGGGAAGTCTGGAGGTGAGAGGTGTGTGTGTGTGTGTGTGTGTGTGTGTGGTTATGATTTGAAAAGATAACTCTCCGCCCCGCTTGCTTCCTCTCTTCCATGTTTTGTTTTTTTTTTTTTTTTTTTTTTTTTTTTTTTTTTTTAATCGTCACATGCACACGCAAATGAATACAGTCGTTTCAAATCTGTACATCGGTTATTATGTGTGTGATGAGCAACTTTCTGGTCTCTTTTTACAAAGTAGCAAGCCCCCCCCCCCCCCCCCCCCCCCCGAATTTTCAAACATTAAAAAAAAAAAAATCAATACCACAATACACGCCACGCACACAGCGTGGCCAATGGATAAGATCACGTGATATGGATCGATCAATTGGATTGGCTGTAGCTGCCATGCTTTTGACGAAGTGTCGGGCCCCCCCCCCCCCCCCCCCCCCCCCCCGTTAGGGTTGTAACGAATGGAGGCACATTGGCGAAAAGGGACAAGGAAAACTGTTACTCCTCATCGCTGACAGAGGGAAACGTTGGGTTGGTTTGTTGCGCACAAAATTGTGTTTATGTTCTTCTGTAAATGTATCGGAATTCATAAAAACAAAGAACATAAGCAACGGTCATCATCCTCATCATCATCATCACAGCACAGATTTTGCACTGAAATACGGCACAGAACTAAACTTGCGTGTTCTAATCGTAGACGAACCTGATTTCGATTTTACTCCAAAACAGTCGCAGTCTTAAATTTACGTAGTTTTGGGCGTAGACAAACGTAAACTCGATTTTACTGCAAAATATTTTGCAAACTTAAATGTACGTAGTTTTGTGCATAGACAAATCCGAATTCCATCTCTTGTTTCATGCTAAAATCGGCTCACCGGCTTATCTCTGACAATATTACGGGTGTAATTTTGCTTGACGAAATGTTAGCTTCAACAGAGTCAGATGTGATTATGTAATGAATCTGGATTGAATTTGTGTTGACAGCAGAGAGAACATGAAGTAGCTTCCCTTCCAACCCTCCTTTTCCATCCATGAAGAATGAAAAAGTTTGTCTGCATTAGTTACTGATAACAGTAATAATTGTTAAGAAGCAAACTGCTAATTTCTGAACGAGTAATTTAGATTTGTACTGAATAATTTTCTCTCCATGTTGAGTGCGTTGTTTTTCCACTCCCATTTCTTATAGAACAGGGAGTACTTTACAATGGGGAACGCAGAAATGCTGTCTGTCTGTCTGTCTGTCCGTGGTCAAAATGTGTGCCACTCGCTCCAGACAAAACTTCTGGGCTGATCATTTTGAAAATTTGTAGGTATGTTCATTATGGGTCGCGGATGATGCCCGATGTTTTTATTTCACCAGAATAGCCGTTACTAAGGGCTATAATGGCCCAGAACGGTTTTCTTCTTCATGGAATATCTCAGTGACGAAAATAGATTATGACACATGTTTGGTTGTGACGTCAAATACATTATGACGCGTGTTTGATTGTGACGTTTTTCGGGAAGATAAACTGGGAGTACGTTTTATATGCTTTGCATCTTGTTTATATCTTTTTTTTTTCTCTCGCGCTGTCCCATCTTCTTTGCCATCTCAGTGGCATTGCACCCACTCCGCTCATTTCGACTTTGCCGTCCCCAGCCACAGCCCGGTCCATCCCGTCCACAGCCACAGCCCGGTCCATCCCGCCACAGCCACAGCCCGGTCCATCCCGCCACAGCCCCAGTACCAGGAATCCACGGGGAGCCGTTAATGTCAAGTCGTCAATAGGCAACCCATCGGAGGAGACGCTGCACTGCTGCCGAATCACTTCAGTGGTGTTTATCTGTTCTGATCCAACATACGCAGGACACCATCTACTAAGCTTCCTACTGACTACAATAATTGCTTAGTCGTGGAGCCGGCGTGAGTGAGTTCTCCCGTCCGGAGGGTGCCACCACGTCCGTCCAAGAAGAAAGAAAGGGGAAAAAAAAAAAAATAGAAGAAAGACTAAAAGATAGGAAGAAAGAAAGAAAGAAGGAAAGAAGCGGCAACATTGCCGATAGAACATGGTCACGACGTGACCCGACTCCCTAAAGATACCACGGCCCGGATCGTCTTACCTACTCATTAACCGTTGATGGCGGGATGACTGAAACCACCACCACCACCACCACCCAGTGAATTGCTCTCAACAATGCCCCCCACTAGCCACGTTCCGCTCTGTCTGTCTACACAAGGCGTTCAAAATGACGAAACTACCAATCACATGGCTGCTTACACAAGGCGCTCAAAAGGAAGAAACTACCAATCAGACGGCTGTTTACACGAGGCGCTCAAAATGAAGAAACTACCAATCACATGGCTGCTTACACAAGGCGCTCAAAATGAAGAAACTACCAATCACATGGCTGCTTACACAAGGCGCTCAAAATGAAGAAACCACCAATTACACGGCAGCTTACACAAGGCGCTCAAAATGAAGAAACTACCAATCAGACGGCTTTACTTTGATGAGGGTGCACTGGGGAAAAAATGGCGATGCATTATGAAAACCAAAACATCCTGTGATACCTTTAGCTCTTAAAGACTGTACTTCTCTAGTCTGTATCAAAGACTGAGTGAAAAGAAGATGAAGCTGGAGACTCTGGCTGTGTAAACTTGCTCTGTAGTTGAGAACTCTCTCTCTCTGTCTGTCTGTCTGTCTGTCTGTCTCTGTCTCACACACACACACACACACACACACACACACACACACACACACACACACACACACACACACACACACACACACACTCACTCTCTATTGCATTCTTCATTATTATTTTTATTCTGCTTTTTTTTTTTTAAACCTTACTGCATTACTTCTGTGCGTGAGGACATAAGGAAATGTTATCAATTTTTTGTTTTTGTTAACCTGTGATTTGATGCACACTGGGAATGAATGTGTATTATTTGTTTGCAGGAAAGGAAGAGGAAATGTCATTGTTCTGCTACCCCCCTCCCCCCCTTGTAAAAGACCTCTTTGGTAATGACAATAAATATCAGTGTCAGACTACTCTCTCTCTCTCTCTCTCTCTCTCTCTCTCTCTCTCTCTCTCTCTTGCATTCTTCACTATGAACCGGGTAACGCAATTGGTCAGATTCTGTAAGCTTCTTTGTGATTGGTACTATTCATTGGGGCTGTTGTCCTGTGGACAGAGGTACCATCAAGTGTGAGACAAAGGTGTGACTGCAGGATCACCAGTCTGCAACAACAGAGAATCCCTTCAGCTGGTCTGGTCCTGGACATGTGAGCTGACCACAATGCGCTCAAGAAGTCAGTCTGCATTTCTTCTTCACATCCATCCTGCCTGTGGTCAATTCCTGCTATTCTTTGAGACGGATGGCTTTTGTAGGAACAAAGAAATATGCAACGTATGTAGGGGGACTTCACTTTTTGCCTGGTAGGTTTATTTTATGGTGTACTGATAAAAAAAAAAAACATGGAGCGTAGTTTAAACGGAAAACAAAGTGACTGCGCGCCGACAAACGAAGGAATGGAAAAAAAAAAGTTAGAAAACATTATTTAGGTATTTTTAGTATTAAAAAACAAACAAACAAAAAAACACCACCACCACCACCACCACCACCACCAAAACCGACATTATTTAGGAGATAATTAGTAAACAAACAAACAAACAAACAAACAAACAAACAAACAAACGACATTATTTAGGAGAATTCTATTCAGAACTATTACGGTACAATATAAAGGAGGAAAAAAACTAACTTTTTTTTTTTCTAATATGTGCCCATTAAAGACAACATAGGGTGGATTGACACAGAAAACTCTTTAGAGTAATGCGTAGCTGTACTCTTTAATAACCACACGCATTTTTCAGACAGTGTCTAGACAACAA
>JADBJO010005393.1:110471-117544 GCA_016801955.1 Conus betulinus
TGGAAAATAATTCCATTCTTAACCGCCATTATTAAAAGGCAAACTCATTTTGAATAAGTCTATGACAGGTTTAAGAACAATAGCTCTGCCAGACCGATATTGGTGCTGTAAACGAAAACACGGACTCAAGGTATTGTGGGCAGTAATCAAAGAATTATGCACAAGAGTTAATGTATCAAATCTAAGTTGTGAAATGAAGGGGCAGGATTTCATGCTGTTTACATGTATTGTGCTCAGAGGTACCTGCAGATCTGACGTCATTTATCAGCTTAACGGCACGTGTCTGTAAGGAACAAAGTGGCTTAAGAGCAGAAGAAGCACAATTTCCCCCAAATAACAGAACAGTAACCAAGACGACCCTCACTCTTACAGAAGAAACCAGAGCACATGAATAGGCACACGTGAGTACGATTTTGTAATTATGACTTGAAGAACATTGCACACTGTTCGTCAAATCCCCTGAAACTCAAGCTTTTGAAACAGTATGACATTATTAATTAAGAAGAAGAAGAAGAACCAGTTTTGGTCCTGTAATATGTTTGTCTGTATCTAAAATAAAGAAAAAGCAAAGTGGAATTCAAATAAATCACCAGCTACGATATACATTTTCTGCTTCATCCGAATGCATGACATTAACAGCGCTAGTTCCCTGACCAGTAAAAATTAAAAAAAAAAAAAAAAAAAAAAAAAAAAAAAAAAAAAAAAAAAAGAACAGGAAACAAAAAAAACGGTGGAAAGAGAACCCTCAGCGTCGTGGCGTTATCGCGGCTTTACACCCTGAGCTATCGCGGACCCGACCCAGCCGGCGACCATTGCGTCTGGTTGGCTGGCACGAGCTGCTGTCGCCTGCTTCGTCGTAGCAGGCGTGAAGTGTCGTCTGCTTCGTCATGTTGCTGTGTGCACTCGCGCAGTTGGAGCCGCGCGTGCACATGTTGAGTTTAGTTGAGATAGATTGTCTGGCTGAGTAGACGACATTGATTTCTTCATGAGTAGAAAAAATGTAGTGAAACACGCATTGGGCCTGTCAGCAAAATCAATTATGCAATTTAAAAAAAAAAGAGAAAAAATATTGCAGGCGACACGGATTCGTTTGTGAAACTGTGCGAATTCATCATTCATGCTTGAGTGTTGTTGCCCAGGATTCTCATGCTGTTTTTATCTGTCGTTAAATTGAATTACGAAGTGAATTTTTCATATTTGTGAATCGTGTTTGCTTCACCTGTGCCAGTGTCAAAACTAAGAGACAGAAAGGAGAAGCAGAAAAAAAGAACCTTGTGTTAAAAAAAAAAAAAAAAAATAACGGGTTTCATGCAATACCGAGAAAGACTGCTGATTTGAAAATGATCCCCAAATGTGTGAAATGATGTGTGAAATAATAATTATGCTTTTGTTCTCAATTCATGAAAAATCTGGGAATTAGATATTGATCTCACTTTTTAAACACGCTTTAGGACGAAAGCGTTACGACAGTGCTGCCAAGATTCTCTGACAAGGAGGTGTAAAGAAATGAATGAAGAAAAAATACAAAAAAGAAAAACGCTGCAGCAAAGTGCAATCTGTTGTCTACATCTACAGCAGAATCAAGATTTGGAACTATAGCAGTAAACCAGGGCTTTATCAAACGCTGTCGCAACACCTTGACTTCTCAGTCGATTGGTTCTTGGGAACTCTTTTAAACCATGGTATTTGATGGCAGAGGCGATTCAACGCTGTGTCTTACATTGTGATATTTTCTGAACCGTAGTACGTTAACCCTATGCTGAACGGGACACACATGAAAGGCTTCAATGTCATTTTTCTTCCCAACAGTTCTCTTCGACTCGGCTGACAAACTGAATATGTGATGATTATGTGTTTTCGTTTTCTGTAGATTGCAATTGTTCAACAAGCGTTAGTGCCTGGATTTGGAAACCACCAATGGTGATTCTGTCTTTCAGCCTTCAGTTTCCAACGCTGATTTTTCGTCTTTCAGTCTCAGAGAAATATCAAAGGTTTGAGGTTTTTTTTTTTTTTTTTTTTTTTTTACCAATCAGGGTATCCATCAAAATCGACTGATGCAAAACGGGTCGGTGTTTTCCACACTGCTGCGTTGGTTGTTTGTGTGGTGGATTTCTTTCAGTTTGATTGGGATTTCTACTCGCCCATACATATGATTTCGAAATTTCCAGAACTCCCGAGGACCGTTTGAAGAGAATGTACGGATTCTGTATATCATCATGCATATATTAAAACTCAGTGTCCCACATATGGCCGTTCCTTCAAAACTGACCATTGTCAGAGAACTGAAAGAGCCGCAATACCAGTGTCCAGTGTGTAGAATGAACAGTAACCATACTCTGCAGACAACTCTGTGAGTGGAATGCTGAGCACTGACTTGATCATATTCGATAACTGATCAGTGATTCTCTGCGATCATTTACGAGCTTCACTCCTGTTTCTTGTGTTTCTGAAGAGTTGTTGAGGAGGTTTGAGACAGAACTGAGCGACAGTTTGTGTGGTGAGGTGGAAAAGGAGACCGTTTCTCATGCTGCTGCTGTTTGCTTCGTCTTCGCCTTTGGATTCAGGTAAGGTGTGTTTGGTGTGTGTGTGTGTGTGTGTGTGTGTGTGTGTGCGTGTGTGTGTGTGTGTGTGTGTTTGTGTGTTGTGTGTGTGTGTGTTGTGTGTGTGTGTGTGTGTGTGTGTGTGTGTGTGTGTGTGTGTGTGTGTGTGTGATTTATGTTTGCTTGATTGCTTGTATGATGTTGTATGCTTTTGTCTGTGACTTTTCCATATATATTGGTCTCTCTCTCTCTCTCTCTCTCTCTCTCCTCTCCTCGCTCTCGCTCTCTCCTCTCGCTCTCTCTCTCTCTCGCTCGCTCGCTCTGTCGCTCTGTCCCCTTCTCTCTTTGTCTTTTAGCATTTCAGATATGTTTCTACTATAATCCTCCATGCCACTCTCTCACTCTGTCTGTTTTTTGTCTCCTTCCTCTCTGTATCGATTTTGCCTTTTTTTTTCCTGTCTGTCCGTCTGTCCGTCCGTCTGTCTGCCTGTCTGTCTCTTTCTCTCTCATCCTGTATGTGTGTGTGTGTGGTGTGTGTGAGTGCGCGTGAGAGAGAGAGAGAGAAAGAGAGAGAGAGAGAGAGAGAGAGAGAAGAGAGAGAGAGAGGGTGAGGAGAGAGGGTTTCAGAGAGAGGTGGGTTTCCATTTTTCCTCTCTCATTAGATGTCCACCTAAAAAAAAAAAGCCTCTGGCCACGACTGTCATCTTCTGTCGTTTTTGCGACTTGACTGAGTGGCTCATGTGCTCTCATCCATCAATCCATCCATCCATCCATCATCCATCCATCCTTCCTCCCATCCATCCATCCATTACGTATTAATGGGTCCATGTATGTGACGTATTCAAACTTTTCACTTGTTCATTTCTCTCTGTTTTCAAGTATATTCTTGTTTGCTGATAGCATCCTTGCTTTTGTCATGTTGTCCATTGTTTTTTTTTTTTTGGACTGAGGGGGTGTGTGTGTGTGTGTGTGTGTGTGTGTGTGTGTGTGTGTGTGTGTGTGTGTCTGTGCGTGTGTGTGTGGTGCGTGCGTGTGTGTGTGTGTGTGTGTGTGTGTGTGTGTGTGTGTGTGTGTGTGTGACTACGACGGATCCAGACTAATTAATGATAATAATAATAATGACAATTTCTATAGTGCCCATCCTAACAACGTAGGCTACAGTGCGCTTTACAAGTTTTAATTATTTAACATCTAACAAATATAAGCAGAACACACACACACACACACACACACACACCACACACACACACACACACACACACACATTCATTCACACACATACGCACGCACGCACACACGCACGCACCGCCCCCCCCCTCCCCACACACAAACACAATTCTGCAATTCTGCGTTCACGAGACATAAACATACACAGACACACACAGACACACACACACACACACAGACACGAGACACACACACACACATGCACACGCGCGCACGCACACAGCACACACGCGCGAGCACACAACACACACGCAACACACGCGTGCGCGCGCGCACGCACGCGCACGCCGCGCGCGCGCGCACACACACACACACACGCACGCACGCACGCAACACACCACACACACACACACACACACACACACACACACACATACACTCGCATCACATGCACGCGCGCGCGCGCAGAGCACACACACACACACACACACACACAAAACACACACACACACACACACACTGGAACATAATGTCGCATATATAAACACACTATATAACACGGTGAACAGCTCATTTTTACACGAGCAAAGTGTGCAAGTGACATGTAATAATTTAATAGCATTTCAGGTGGTATTCTGCTGCCACTGGCGTTTGAACAGATACGTTTCAAGTGCTGAGTTGAAAGTCGGGAAGGAAGGGACATGACGAGATGGAAAGGTAGTGAATTCCAAGTATTGCCGCAGAAAACTAAGAATGCTCTAGAACCGTGCTGTTTTCGGTTATATGAGGGAATTCGAAAAATTCGAAAAATTCGGTCATCAGAGGAAAGAACGGAGGGGGCGTGTAGGAATATGCATTTCGAAGCGATCAGAGAGATAACTCAGCCATACTGATTGGGCAGAGATCCTCCGCGTTACTATGCAAAGCAAAACAACATTTTGATGTAGCTTGGTGTTCTAAGCCTATGTCAGTTGGCCTGACACATTCAAGGCGGAGGACTTCCTTTTTTATTTGCTGTCCCATCTTCTGTGCCACCTCAGTGACAGTGCCCCCACGCCGCTCATTCCGACAAACCCCCGTCCACAGCCACAGCCCGGCCGTCCCCACCGCAGCCCCGGCACCGGCAATCCACAGTGAGCAGTCAATGTCAAGTCGTCAAGAGGCAACCCACCGGCGGAGACACTGCACTGCTGCCGAGTCACTTCAGTGGTGTTCAGTGGCGCCTGTTCTAATCCAGCATACGCGCAGGACACCACCACCTACTAAACCCCCTACTGACGACAAGAACACAGCTTAGTCGCGGAGCCGGCGTGAGTGAGCTCTCCTTCCGGAGGGCGCTACCACGTCCGTCCAACGACAGTCTCTATGGACTCGCCGATACTGGTGATCCCGCCGGAATCTAACAAAGGCCACAAACGTGGAGAAGACATCGAAACATTGGTCACAATGAGAGCAGAGCATGAAGGGCCACAGCATTTGAGAATGAGAATGAGGATGACGAAGATGAGGCTACAGATTTCAATTGCGGTCTGAGACTGCATGACAGGGCTGTACCCTACGCTTACTTTTCATAATGTATCCCGGTGTCAACCAGGCCCGAGAGATACAGACACCTGCGATGCTGGTCAGGAAATTTGAGCAACACTCTCAGAGACGCATCCATTAAGTGGATGAGCTCGGCTATGTGGTTCCAGTCTTCCCAATAGAGCCCGTGGCAACTCAGCCCTGGGTAGGAGCCGGTCGGGGCAGAAAAATCCACAAGGTTCTGATGGGAATCGAACCCAAGACCTCCCAGCCGGGAGTCCGCGACGCTAACTATTTCGCCACGGCGGCTGGTCAGAGGTAGAACTAGGTGAGAAAGATCATTTTTTTTTGGTCTTCTTTTCAAGCGCCACTGACATGGAACAGACATCCCGACGACCTCCGACACTTTGAACCGCTCGTCTCTTTCGACTTTGGCCTTTGTTTGTGGTTTGTTGCTCTATATAGTGTGTGCTGCCGCTTAGGTTTGGCATGCTTGACCATGTGTGCATTGTTGTACGTCTGTGTGTCTGTATGAATGTACGTGCGAATATGTGTATGCACGTGTGTTGGGCGCTTTATGCGCGTGTGCATGTGTACAGTGCGTTGCCTGCGCGCGGGCGTGCGTGTGCGTGTGTTAATATATATATATATATATATGATATGTATGTCTGCAGGTGTGTGTACACGCGCGTTTATATATGGATGGATGGATGCATGCATGTTGTATGTTTGTATGGATGTATGTGTATGTGTGTACGTACAGTCCGTAATATACATTTTTGGTGTGCATGGGTGTAAATTTGATGTCGCGTATGAATAATGTGCTCTGGATAATTCCATCTGACCATCCGTTATTTTCTACGTAAAGCAGAGATAGATAGATAGATAGAGAGATAGAGAGATAGATAGATAGAGAGAGAGAGAGAGAGAGAGAGAGAGAGAGAGAGAGAGAGAGAGAGAGAGAGAGAGAGAGAGAGAGAGAGAGTTTTTTTCTTAAGATATTATGTGAGCTTCTATTACTCTACTATACTACTACTACTACTACTACTACTACTACTACTACTACTACTACTACTGCTACCATTATTACCAGTAGCAATTATCCTGGTGGTGTGTATACTCGGGTAAACAGTGTTTGAATCTCTAACTTTGATTAGACGCTGAGGCACGTGATTAGTGAGAGAAGCTCTCTGTTTTGTAGGATGGGTGTGTTCCCGATACAGGAGTAAAACAAATTAAAACAAATCGTTAAAGGAACTTAAAGTAATCCGCCAAATAACAGGGACAAACTAATTACAATACGTTACACGACGCGTTTTCGACCTCTTCAGGCAAGATAAACAACATTCAGGACAATGAAAATGAAGAACGAGCAATCCTTTATCTTCTCAAATTCGGCACAAGATGGGCGTTGAATCTAGTCGTAGAAGTTGTACTATAGTGACAGAGCCTCTACGACTAGATTCAACGCCCATCTTGCGCCGAATTTGAGAAGATAACTCATTGCTCGTTTTTCGTTTTCATTGTCCTGAATGTTTTGCCTGAAAAAGACCTGAGAGGTCGAAACGCGACGTGTTTTGCCTTGTAATTTGTTTTATCCCTGTGCTCTGGCGGATTGACTCTAAATTCCCTTTGAAATCTGTATCCCCTGTTATTTTCGCCCATCAAAACCACTTGTCTCACAAAAACATTTAGTGTTGTCACCAATACTGACAAGGGGAGTCTCAGGACTGACGTTGATTGCGAGTCCCCGGAGTTGGTTCGCTCTCTTGTTGCAGAAGCCTTTTTGGGGCAGCTCTAACCCCGCGACACAATGCATGCATTCTACTGAAATGAGTGGTC
>JADBJO010005393.1:120124-125124 GCA_016801955.1 Conus betulinus
TATCAGATTCGGTCAAGAACGACTCAACACATTGTGACAAATTTTCATCCACCGGTCAGGTGTGACAGACCAAATGACCCACATGGTGGAGTTGCTATTTATTTTAAAAATAACTTATTTTGTAAACCTCTACCAGATCTCGATATTAATGACCTTGAAGCTGTGTGGGTCGAGACAAAACTTGGCCAAAGTAGTCTACTGGTTGGGTCATTTTATCGACCTCCAAATTCGTAAGGTAAATAATACTTAAGATTAATCATTCTTGGTGACTTCAACAGTGATTTCCTTACGACATCCTCACCGTACTTACTTGGAATCATGAATCGATACAGGCTCACTCAGTTTATTAATGAACCCACAAGGATTACAGAGTCGAGTGCAACGTGTTTGGTTCTGGTCTTCACACAATACCCTAACATTGTAACATCCATTGACGTTTTGCCAGCTATTTGCAGTGAGCATAGCGTTCCTTGCGCCATGATTAGACATACTGTGGTCAACAACCAGCCATTTAAAAGGACCATACTTAATCATAGAAAGCTAGATGCAGATCGCTTTTGTGACCTGTTAGGCACTGTAAACTGGGACGATGTTACTCACAACAGATCAGTAGATCAAAGTGCTGGAATGTTTTCAAAAATCTTAATGGAAAAAGCGAAACTATGCATGCCGTCTAAAGTTATTACTGTATGTCCTGACGACGTCTCCTGGATGACTGATGAAATAAGACTGTTAATAGAGGAACGTAAAACAATACACAGTATAGCTTAACATACCAATGATCCAGAAGATTGGTGCAGGTTTCGTCGATTTCGGAATTATGTGATACCTGATTTGGTTCACAACAGGTGTTTGATTGTATCCCTTCCAATTATATTGGATCCCTTGACTACCATTTTTAACAGAAGTATGATTTAAGCAAAATTTCCAATTTCTGGAAAACAGCCCATGTAAGTCCACTACATAAAAAAGAATCGAACGATCTTTGTAACAACTATCGTCCAGTATCTTTGCTCAGCTGCGTGGAAAGGTTCTGGAAAGATGTCTCCACAAGCAAGTTTTCGATTTTCTATTGTCAAATGATATCATTTCACCTTCCCAATCCGGATTTATCCCTGGTGATTCAACATTCAGTCAGTTCTGTAACGATTTGTGTTCCTCATTTGCTAATGGAATCACAACGCAAGCTGTGTACTTCGACATTTCTAAAGCTTTCGATCGTGTCTGGCATAGAGGTCTCATCCGTAAACTTGAAGGCAATGGCATACGAGGGACGTTGTTAGCATGGTTCACCGATTATCTCTCTGATCGCATGCAGGCAGTTGTAATCAAGGGTGACCAGTCAGACTATGTCAGAATCCCTGCAGGGGTTCCCCAAGGCTCAGTTCTTGGGCCTCTTTTATTTCTTATTTACATTAACGACATTACAGACGGTATAAGATCTAAAGTTAATTTTTTTTGCAGACGATACAACAATCAATTCTGATCTGCAAAAGATACATCTTTGGGCGCAGCGCTGGAAAATAAAATTCAGTGAAGAGAAAACACAGAATTACGTAACTTTTTACAGGGCAATCATATAGTTTTACACCTTACATTTGGACAAACGTATCTTCAAGGCAAAGACAAACATAAACATCTAAGACTTATACTTCAAAATAATTGCAAGTGGAATGAACATATTAATGGTATACAAAACAAAATCACTATGCTGCTTTCCTGTATGAAAGGTTTCAAATATAGATTTAGTAGGAGAGCCTTAGAAAATCATGTATAGATCTTTCGTATTACCTAATTTTGACTATGCAGATGTTGTGTGGGACAATTGCTCCGAAATGCAATCCAATTCTCTTGAAAACTTATATTTAGAAGCTATAAGAACAATTATTGGAGCTGTTCGTGGAACAAGTCATCAAAAATTATATAAAGAATCTGGATTTTGCTCACTCAAGAAAAGGAGAAAAAAAAACCCATAAAATTATACATTATTATAAAACGATAATTGGCATGTGTCCGGATTATTTACTTGATCTTTTGCCTGTACTTGTTTCGGACAGGAATCCTTATCACAGGGAGAAGACCGTTAGAGCGTACAACTCCAAAATGCAGCACTGAGATATATCGGAAATCCTTTATTCCTTCAACTACATCTTTATGGAATAGTCTCCCAGACCATATCAAAACCAGTCCATCTTTAAGCGTAGTCAAGCATCATTTATCGGCTGATGATCCTGTCATACCACCGTACTTTTACCTTGGCGAGAGAAAAAACAAACAAATTATTCGTCTTGGAATAAGTGATCTGAGATATGATATGTTCAACCGCCATCTAATCATCGACCCACTGTGTGAGTGTGGTAATGGGGAGGAAACAGCTGAGCACTATTTTCTGTTGTGTCCTCGTTTTAATGAAACCCGCGCAAATACTATTTCCGATCTCCCATCACACTACAGAAATGTTCAAACTGTGTTAAAAGGTGACCGTAATCTGCATATAGATACCAATATATTGATATTTGAAGCTGTTCATAAGTTTATCTCTGGAAGCAACCGGTTTTAGATACATTGCCTTTTGGAGGTTTCAGGTATGACAAAAAAGATTGTATTAAAAAATGTTGCCATTATTTCACGTTGTGATGATAACAAATTAGTGTGCCTGTGGTGTATTTCTCATCGTTTCTCTTCATTAACCTCCGTTTCTTTAATTATTTCTTTAAAGATTTTTTTTCTCTTTTCGAGAAGGGGTGGGGGGCGGGATGTTCTCTTTTTGTATTCTTCATGCGATTTATAAACTTTAAACTGTCGATTGTTTCATATAAATAATGTAACATTTGTGTTACTGTAGCCGCCAGGTAAATTAGTTGTGTATTGTCATTTTGCAGAACACTGTAAGCGTTCAGCTTGTTGCTGCTCACTTTGTACTGTGTAAACATAGTACGTACCTGTGATTAAAGATTTGTTTAAACCAATTATATGACATAATTTTTACGTAGCGTACATGACTTTTTTTTTTTATTAGTTCATCCAAATCAGCTTTTTCCATGAGTGGCTCTCGTTTTCTGTCACTTTGGTAATACGTCATAGTATTTGTAAAGACCTCTTTCTGCTTTAACACAGTTTGACTTGTATAATTCACCATGAGCAATGGACCCGTAGAGTGTCACTGAACCATGTTTAACAAGTTGTGGCCTAGGTTAGTTCTATACTTAGTACGTTGTTTATTTATGACTTTTATTCAAAGCATATTACAGACGCACAAATTTCAACACATCGTAACGTAATTTTCATTAGAATATCTGTATACAGTATCTTGTAACATGTCTTTTACCGGTGTAGAAAGATTCATAGCGAGTAATCAGAATTCAAGAGAAAACGTCTGCTCCAGACCATTGAAAGCATCACTGAACGCTCTACGACTAATGGCTGTTATCATTTGTTAACATTTTCATGCAGTGGATGGCTTGGAGGGTATTATTGCTATCAATCATTATCTGAAATGGGGTCTTACTAACCTTAGTCACTGCAGGGAACATGTTGATATACAAGTCTACCAAAACACACACACACACACACACACACACACACACACACACACACACACACACACGTATAATTACACAGACTAATGATTCGCACATGTGAGTCTAAAACTTAAACGACACTTCAAAATTACACGAGCGTAAAGATATGTCACGGCGCACATCCTTTCTCAAACATCTCATCACCTCCCAAAGCTACCGACTTCATACCTCCTAACCTGGCAGTACCACACTCCTGACACCACCAGATTACACTTGCGGCCCCCTCCAACATCACACATCTGCCATTGCAGTCAGCACAGATCCCCAGCCCACAATACTCACTTTCTGTTCGTTTGCTGAACACAGTGAGTGCTCACTTCCTGTCGCAGGAGCACCGGCCAGGTCCTCTCTCCTTATTATGATGTCACCTGTGTTCATTGTATAGACATATCGCACTGTTTTCGTCATTCTTACAGCGATTTACAACCCCAGCTTGTGTGCGCGTTACGTTGCAGCCATGAAATTCATGCGTTTGTGTATAGGTATATTTACGCTAGTGAGCATATGAGTTCGTCGAGGGTTGTTCCCATTTAATTGTTCCTATGAGATGTCTGTGCACGCAAATCTAATTTGTTTGTATTTTTTTTTATTTTCCTTGCCTCCTGCAGTCTATCAGATGTCTGTCTATTGCTTAGTAACACAATAATTAACCTTATCATATCAAGAGCTAATATATGTGGACAGACAGTCAACTTTGCAACGTTAGACTTTAGTGCGCCATCTACTTCCAAGTGGGCCAGCATCAAGTGACTGTATGAACTACACTTTGCACAATGTGCCATCATTAAGTGACTGTATGAAACAAGTACAAGGTGTGCTATCACCCGTGCACTGCCTGAAAATATTACATAACAAAGGCTGGCCCAGTGCCAGGGAAATCTAATGATTTGGGGGTAATAATTAACAAAAAATTCTAGCTCAGAAACTACAAAAGATATAAAAATGAAATATATATGATTTTTGAAGGAAATTGAATGGGAATTTTGAATCTGGGCTTCTTTTGTTTTAATTTTGATTGTAAAAAAAATATTTAGGCATTTAGATTTGGATAGATTTTTTTTTTGCACAATCAAAAACATATGTATTTACCACTACAGCTTCACATCCAAAAAAGAACACAAAGCAAAAAAGTTGAAAATAAAGTTTGTATTGTCACACTACACCTGTAAATGAAAGTAAAACAGTCTAGAAGTCTATCCAGACGCTCACACCTCATGCAGACAGGTCAGTTCACGACCACGCCCCCCTCCCCCCACCACGCCCCCTTGCTGGACTTCAACCCTCTCTTTCACTCCTCCTCTTCCCCTACCTTTCCTGCTGCCTGTGTCACGCCGCAAGCAGGCCGCGCTCCCCTCTCGCGCTGACTAACACGGCGCTGGCCACTCGCACACAGTGCAGAGTACACACTAGGCTAGCTCG
>JADBJO010005393.1:127624-132624 GCA_016801955.1 Conus betulinus
AGGTTAATCATTTCTAGACAGAGGCTGCAAGTTTCAATCGCATTATAGAAGGAACCACAGGTTAATCATTTCTAGACAGAGGCTATAAGTTTCAATCGCATTATAGAAGGAACCACAGGTTAATCATTTCTAGACAGGGGCTGTAAGTTTCAATCGCGTTATAGAAGGAACCACAGGTTAATCATTTCTAGACAGAGGCTGTAAGTTTCAATCGCATTATAGAAGGAAGCACCATGTAACGAGTGCATGAACATCGAGTCCAGGGAGTGATAGTGGACGAGGAATTGATGTGGCAGTCTCACACTGAAACCTTGTTAACAACGTGGCTCGAAGCCTCTTCCTTCTGAAATAAGTGTTGCCTTACATAGACACGGACGCTCGAACGCGATTCTCCAAACTCATCGCACTCCTCACTTCAATTGCGCATTCGGGATTGCGCAGCAATGAGTGGTCACAGAAAATATGCACAGAAGAGCAGCGAAGCTAATTTTGTCCGTTTCAGTTTCATCAAGGAGGTGTCACTGCGTGCGGACTAGCCCCTATATGCTGTACCACATCCGCAAAGTTTTGAGATTACACTGCCCATGATCTAAAGCTGGTGGATGAATGAATTGATGACTAAGATGTGAGAATTGAAGAAGAGGGTCTCGTGGCTACGGCTTAGCAGATGTCTGACCTACGCATTAGCCCAGTGCGCTGGTCAGAATTTGAATACCTACCTAATACTGACTGTACCATTATTATCATTGTGTAAGTGTACGGGGAGTGTACACGTGTGTGTGTGTGTGTGTGTGTGTGTGTGTGTGTGTGTGTGTGTGTGTGTGTGTGTGTGTGCTAAGCAATAAATAATTCTGTCAGACTCTTGTTCATCAGTCTCAGTGAAGCAAGCTGAATTGAATACTGTTTCTGTGAGGACAACTAGACCTTAACAAAGTTGTTCTATGTGCAACATACACAAGGAATTGGCCCCACAAAAACTCATGGGCCTCATGTTCATATGACTCTAACATAATACTCTACCACGTACTCAAACAGACATGCTCAGAACAGGTTTTGTGTTTTCAGATACATCCATTTGGAATCTCTTCCCGCAAACATAAAACCGTGCCCTTCCCCATCCACGTTACAAAGCCGTCGGCATGGATTACACCGCTTCAAGACACTTACCTGCAGATGTCACCACTGAATGTTTGCAATAACTGTTTGAATCACCGGCAGTAATAGATGTGACTGAATTTAATCGCCTCGGTAATGCACATGAACGATACATACATATTACTGTTTACCCATTGGTGACAGCTGTTTCTCACAGAATACACTTTCGTGTGATGCCCTCTTTCGTTCGCTGGCTGTGTAGAACATAAGATCATGATTTGGGAAGCAATCGAAAAAGCTAAGGCAGAGAAAAGAGACCTCGATGTGGTGTGGCTCGATCTGGCCAATGTCTATGGATCAGTTCACACAACATGATCAAATTATATCATGTCTTGAAAAGTATCCGAAAAATGCAGACGTGTTTCATGGCTCAATGAGGTGTCATCAACAAGAATAAAATGAAACGTTCGTACATCTCTCATCTTCGGTCTCTTTGTCAAGCTATATCTATGTACACCTCTCTCTCTCTCTCTCTCTCTCTCTCTCTCTCTCTCTCTCTCTCTCTCTCTCTCTCTCTCTCAACTATTCTCCTAATCAGAAAAATGATTGTACAAATCCGTGCCCCTCTTTAGCATACAGCATACAGTCACCATTGCTCGCGCCCGTTCTCTTAAACTATACATGTGTGTATGTGTGTGTGTGTGTGTGTGTGCGTGTGCGTGTGTGTGTGTGTGTGTCACAAAAAAGAATCAGACATAACAATGCAGGAGAGAGAGAGAGAGAGAGAGAGAGAGAGAGAGAGAGAGAGAGAGAAAAACACGAAGAAAGAGATAATACTGGTGGCAAATTCCGCGGCATTGAGTACAATGCTCTTCATTAGGTTTACGACTGTGATGCTGCACCAGTGAAACCAAGTGATATAGTGTCTGGAAGAAGGAAAGAAAAAGCAACAGCAGCAGCAACAACAAGAAGATGCAAAGCATATAAACGTACTCCCAGTTTATCTTAAATACGCATGAGATATTCCATAAAGAGGAAAAACCGTTTGGGGCTGTTATAGCCTTTAGTAACGGCTATTCTGGTAAACATGGGCCATCATCTGTGACCCATAATGAACATACCTACAAATTTTCAGAAAGATCGGCCAAGTACTTTCTGAGATATCCTATAAAAGAAGAAAAACCGCCATGAGCCGTTATAGCCGTTAGTATCGGTTATAACGGCAAAAATAACCATCGGGCATCATTCGTGACCCATAGTGAACATACCTACAAATCTTCAGAAAGATCTGCCAAGTACTTTCCGAGATATTTCATAAAGAAGAAAAACTGTTATGGGCCGTTATAGCCGTTAGCATCGTATATAACGGTAAAATAAACCATCGGGCATCATTCGTGACCCATAGTGAACACACCTATAAATTTTCAGAAAGATCGGCCAAGTACTTTCTGAGATATTCCTTTAAGGAGAGAAAAACCGTTATGGGCCGTTATAGCCGTTAGGAACGGATATAACGGTAAAATAACCCATCGGGCATCACCCGTTACCCATAATGAACATACCTACAAATTTTCAGAAAGATCGGCCCAGTAGTTTTGTCTGGAGCGAGTGGAACACATTTTGACCACGGACGGACGGACGGACGGACGGACACACACACCACACACACACACACACACACAGCATTTCTTCGTTCCCATTCTAAAGTACTCCCTGTTCTATAAGAACTGGGAGTAAAAAAAAACAAACAAACGATAACAGTGCTGTCGACACATGGCGGTATAGATCCATAGAAATGTAGAGATAAAGAACAACACATACTAGTTTTAAGAGGTGGCGATAAAATCCAAAACAGTAATCCTATTCACGTGTGCCACCAAATGTCGGAAAGACAGCGTCATCAACACATCGAAGATCATGAATCCGTCATCAGCCACAAGAAAAAGAAAAAGATAGAAAAAGATCTACCCGAAGATGCGAGTAAGACCAAGAGAAGTACTTACCCAACCGCCGAGCCAACCAACTGGTAGCTATCCTGCACCACCCTTGGAAGCCTGCGCTGCCTTCATTAAGGGTGCAGGGCGTACATTGAAACGTCAAGGGACATAACTGCTCCCTGGTAGATGCCATTGTGTCATGGACAATAGACACTCTATGGGAGTGTTCTCATGGGTTTACCAGCCCATATTTGATGAGCGCAGCGCCCGGCAAAATAAAAAGAAACAAGATGCAAAGCATTCCAGTTTATCCTGAATACACGTAACATATTCCATAAAAAGGAAAAAAAAAACCGTCTTGGGCTGGTGTAACCATTAGTAATGACTATTCTGGTAAATAACTGCGATCATCTGTGACCTATAATGAACATGCTTACAAATTTTCAGAAAGATCGGCCAAGTACTTTCTGAGATTTTCCATCAAGAAGAAAACCATTACGGGCCGTTAGTAACGGCTATAACGGTAAACTAAAACATCGCGCATCATCCGTGACCCATAATGAACATACCAACAAATTTTCAGAAAGATCGGCCAAGTACCGTCCGAGACATTCCATTAAAAAAGAAAAACCATTATGGGCCGTTATAGCCGTTAGTAACGGATATAACGGTAAACTAAAACGTCGGGCATCATTCGTCGCCCATAATGAACATACCTACAAACTTTCAGAGAGATCGGCCAAGTACTTTCTGAGATATTCTATAAGGAAGAGAAACCGTTATGGGCAGTTATAGCCGTTGGTAACGGATACAAATGTAAACTAAAACATCGGGAATCATCCGTGACACATAATGAACATACCTACAAATGATCAGAAAGATCGACAAAGTGCTTTCTGAGATATTCCATAAAGAAGAAAAATCATTATGGGCCGTTATAGCCGTTAGTATTGGCTATAACGGTAAACTAAAACATCGGGCATCATCTGTAACCCATAATGAAGATACCTGCTAATTTTAACAAAGATCGGCCAAGCACTTTCTAAGATATTCCATAAAGAAGAAAAAAACCGTTAAGGCCGTTGAGATATTCTATAAGGAAGAGAAACCGTTATGGGCAGTTATAGCCGTTGGTAACGGATACAAATGTAAACTAAAACATCGGGCATCATCCGTGACCCATAATGAACATACCTACAAATTTTCAGAAAGATCGGCCAAGTACTTTCTGACATGTTCCATAAAGAAGAAAAAAACCGTTACAGGCCGTTACAGTCGTTAGTAACAGCTATAACGGTAAACTAAAACATCGGGCATTATTCGCCACCCATAATGAACATACCTACAAATTTCAGAGATCGGTCAAGTACTTTCTGAGATATTCCATGAAGAAGAAAAAACCGTTACAGGCCGTTACAGCCGTTAGTAACGGCTATAAAGGTAAAGTAAAACATCGGGCATTATTCGCCACCCATAATGAAAATAACTACAAATTTTCAGAAAGATCGGCCGAGTACTTTCTGCGATATTCCATAAAGAAGAAAAAAACTGTTACAGGCCGTTACAACCGTTAGTAACGGCTATAACGGGATAAACTAAAACATCGGGCATCATCCGTGACCCATAATGAAACATACCTGCTAATTTTCACAAAGATTGGCCAAGTACTTTCTGAGATATTCCATAAAGAAGAAAAACCGTTACAGGCCGTTACAGCCGTTAGTAACGGCTATAACGGTAAACTAGAACATCGGGCATCATCCGTGACCCATAATGAACATGCCTTCAAATTTGCAGAAAGATCGACCCAGTAGTTTTGTCTGGAGCGAGTGGAACAAATTTTAAATCACTGACGGACGGACAGACACACAGACACACAGACAGCATTTCTTCGTTCCCATTCTAAAGTACTCCCTGTTCTATAAGAACTGAGAGTCAAATAAAAAAAAAAACACGCCACTGTCAAGC
>JADBJO010005393.1:135124-142624 GCA_016801955.1 Conus betulinus
ATAAAATTAGATACTTACGGCTTGAGTACCGGTCATCAACTACAATTCACATACTTCTGTATGTGTTAGGCCTCTGCCTTTATCAATGGGCACAGTCCGCCTCTTCTTCATCTAAATCATCTGTTCCATTCTCAGAGTGCGCACCGATACAGGTCAACGCCTGTTTATATTCAAATCGCGTGAACAGTGTTAAAAATTTCACTCAAACCCTGGGCCCACGTTCAGTCAATACGCTCCCTTGTGTCACACGACTAACCTATAGTGTAACGCACGAATCAATTCTCTCTCTCTCTCTCTCTCTCTCTCTCTCTGTTGTTATTGTTTTTTTTTTTTGTTTTTCGTTTTTGTTATACTGTTTACCATACGTTTCATTTTACTTGAATTTAACGGAATTCTGGACTTTTCGTAATTTTCATTTTCTTACGTATAGCTTTACATGAGAGAGTCGTTTTTTTTTTCCATGTTTTGTTTAGCCTTCACACTAGGAAATAAGAGAGTGAGCATATTTGTGCATTATTAAGCCATTTTCATTTAATTTCAGTTACCTATCAGATATCTATTTATATGTTTTGCCACTGATGGGCGCTTTCACTGGCCTGTCCAACAGCGATGAGTATGGAAAGCAAAGGAAAACAGCGCAATTTTGTTATTTTTTTTTCTCTAAACCAGAGCACAAAATGTTATTACAACAAAAGGACTAATGAATAAGATTATCAAAAATCTGAACTTTTAGAGAAAGACATTAATGGGGTAATTTTGAAGTTATCAATTACTTGACTCATGGACGTATCAAGGTGTTGAAGATAACTTTGTCATTATTACAAAAAATCGCCATTTTGTGACGTCCAAGACCTTTTCCAGTAGCCTTGTCTGCATTGGCTAGAAATGAATCCCTGTGGATAAAATTTGAGGCCTGAGCAGTCGGCCCAGCTATATGTACAATTTCTACATGATTTCAAAAAAAGTTCAAGAACGGTGAAAGAGATAAAAACATTAATGCGTGCGGCTTGAATTTCAGTCCTGCTTTCATTTCGTTGCAGGGAATGGGCTCAACGCTTAGGGCCACGTTTCCTCTTTACATTTACAAAGGCTCGGTATTGGCGCTCATCTTGCTGGCCGGGGTCTGGATCTCCGCTTTGACCCAGTCCTGTACCGTGGATTGTGTGTCCATGGACTGATATTGAGACAGTTGATACTGTTCTATGTCAAAGAATACACGGCACAGTTTTCCTATCTTATATCCAGTTATATCATGATTGATTAATTAATAAGTAACTGGCGGACGTTATCCGACACAAATTAGCCACAGCAACACAGAAAAAAAAAAGTTTGGCGCCTACAATCACAACGGCACAAACAACAACCACATACTCCTGCACCCTAAGTACTAATACCCCATGTCTTTCAAAAACACTCCTCGCACTGAGTACCTTGACTTACGGATATCCTCGTTAATGTAGACTGTCGCTGATCTTTTGAACAGCCCTGACCTCTAGGAGGACGGCAGATATAAAACCACAGATCACTGAGCACCACCATGAGCACATAACCCACGAAAATGAACTTTACAATCAGCAATCGATTCGACGAACTAGCCAACACAGTCATGGGGAACCAATGAAGACCAAAACTATCCCACACCCCAAATTGTGACGGATATGACATCCACTGTCAACCTCCGCCACATTAACAACAGAAGCGAACAGAACCCAACCCGTATCAGCATGGCAGTAAAGGGATATCCTTGGCTGAAGCAACAAAGACTTGCATGGACGAACCACTGGATGCACATTACCTCGGCTAATCACCACTTAATCGTTTATATGCTCTGGGGGTGGTCCATTCCCTGAGGCAAAGTCACACCAGGTGTAGCTTTCACGCACATGGCTAATAAAACGTCGATAGGCGTGCAGGTTGCTATGGTTAGGCGAAACGTGGTTAGGTGGGAAGCTACTGGGCGTAGCTCAGTACACCCGAACAAGCACGTGAGCACCTTTTCATACAACAAAACAAACAAACAAAAAAAGAAAAAAGAAAGAAAAGACTCTCAAACCTTGTAGAATAGAACAACCAGGTGTAGGCAGGCAACCAAATGCGGTTACGCCATGCCAAGGAGAAAATGATTCAAATCTCTTGTCCTATGTCTGTCTGGTTGCTATTGACTTCTAACCATAACTATCAGTATTTTACACTGAAGGTTAATGTTACTGATGGTGTGCCGTGCGTGTGTTACTGTCTGACTCTCTCCTGAAAGAAGTTTGGATGCGTGTACGACTTTTCCCTACACACACCCACACCACACGAACATAGATTGCCAGGCAACAAGTTAAGTTTCTACTTTTTTTTTTTCTTTTGAAGCCAGAACCATCAAATCAAAACAAATACATATTACATAACAAGAACAAGCAGAAACATCAACTAATTCATGCCACCGCCGTTAAGGGCGCGCAACACACTATGTACTATTTTTGTCACAATAACATATTTCTTTCACTCAGCAGGCTAGGCCGGCTAGGCTGACACCCACAGCAGCGTCATCACGGACAGTCTATGCACTTGGCCATGTCCGGCCCGAATCACACAGTCTTCACATAGAACACGAGTCACTCACACGAAAGCAGTTCGTGGAGTCCCTTCCAGGGACTCCCACACAACAGAACACACGTCGACACGACGACAAAACGAAACCGCTCACGGAGGTAGGTCCGTGGAGTCCTTCCAGGGACACCCACACAGCAGAAAAAAAACACAAGTCGTCCTCCCGACGAACTCTGAAGCCCTTTCTCACTCCAGCTCGTTGCTGACCACGCGGACAGCCTCTCAACACCCCTCCCACGGGGCAGAGACGGCGGCTTGGCTCGTGCTGCACCCCACACCGGTTGGCGGCGCACACACGTCTACTGACCCTCGGTCAGCCGCTCAGTATACCCTGGCAGGGTAGAGACAGGGACTGGGCACAGGCTGCACCCCACACCCGGATGGCAGTCAGTTCCAGGTCGGACACGTGGCTTCACCGACACCTGGGGGAACTGATAGCTACCTTGATTATCTAGCCTACTTCCGACACATTTATCGTTCTTGTTTGTAACTACAGTCACTCTTCATATAATACATTTCACTGGAACTTGGGGAAAATGCACAACAGAAACTAAAAAATTTTCAACACTGTGGGTGTATTACAATAAAATAGAACATTTTCTTTGATTAACACCATGATTGTTTACATTGAGAGAAAGGATTTCACATGGAACCCTTTTTTCCAAGTGCCAAGAATACAATTTTTACACTTAAAGGAACGAATTCTGTTTGCCCCATTTCATCACAAAAAAAGAATGTTTTTATCATATCATATCATCACCAGACGTGTCAAAATCACATTTCAAGGAATGATTTCCGTTCGTGCTTTTTATCAACAAAAGAATGTTCATCATCATCACTAGACGTGTCTAAATACATATCAAGGAATGATTTCCGTTCGCCCCTTTTTAGCTTTCCACAACAAGAATCAAAATACTTTTCCGATAATTTATGCACATTAATTTCCACTGCTCGCTTCCACAGTTCACCTACACACACATCATTTTGATACTCTAGGCAGGGAAAAGATAAACAACACTTTTATCAACAATTAACAGTGATTTAACTAGATTACTTTTTTTCGATCACATACCAGTATACATAATATTATTCTTCCTTTTTTCTACTCACCCCATCTCCTCATGACTCACATTCACAAACTGCAACGTCCTACTGTCACCCTATGGTTCTTCAAATCATGAGATGTACCGAAGGAACAATTAATTATTTAAGACCTTTACCAAGAGCTGTAAAGTGTCCAATCACCTGTGGAAAAAAAACAACTCCATTAATTCAAATTCTAACTTCAATTTAATTATCAACACATACCAGACTGCCAGCGAGGACACGCCTCCAGTCTCCCTTCGGCCCTCTGGAAGTCTTGTGTTCGGCCGGTAGCTCTGCAGAGACTGAGGGGAAATCTTCGTTCACCTGACTTACACAAAACGCAGGTGACTAGCAGTCAGGTAAACAGGTCAACCGCTTTTACAGGTTTGCCTGTTCCGGTCAACATGTCTCCAAATTTGAGACCGGACGAAATACGGTCCATCACAGTTAACTAACTTCTCAATGAATTCAAAGATGTGTCACTTAATAACACCTAGTAACATAGCCCTCTCCTCTGACCAGGATCACACACACAAACACACACACACACGCGCGCGCGCGCGCACGCACGCACGCACGCACGCACGCACACAAACACACACACAAGAGCTGAGAGTTGAATTGCTGTGCTGTATTCAATTCTCCACTACACACACACACACACACACACACACAGAGGAGCTGAGAGTCGAAATGCTGTGCCGTAATTTTTCACTGCACGTACACCCCCCCATCCACACTCCAATCCCCACTTACCACCATCAACCAACCCCCCCCCCCCCCCCAACACACACACACACACACACACACACACACACACACACACACAGATTGCATTGACCCCCGGATAATAAAGACCATTGATCGATGTGCCCATGGCTGTGAAAAAGCGCCTTTATTCATGCCAAGCGACAGAGGTGAAAGGACTTCGTTTATCAATTGATCAAGGCGTCATTCGCATGGGCGGTCGTTTTCTAACACTTCACAAGTGTCCCTCATAATTCGACTCCCGAAAAAAAACCCAACCCTAAACCCTCGTCACTGCCTCCTAGACCAGTATTAGACGGCAGGATTTCCTGGGGCAAAACACATTGCAACATTGCGCGCAAACACATTAACAATAGAAGAGCACTAGCCAGAGCGTAAATCTCCGCACTATCTTCGAATATTGCTATTAGTCTCGTTATCTTGTTTATCGTTTGTCTTTGGTGTCTTCGACTGGTTCACTCTTTCGAGTTTTGTTTTCTTGAGCAGGTTCCGGTGTCACAAGCCGTAGTCACTCCTCTCCCCGAAATCACTTCCGGCAGATGAGAAAGGACGTGTGCCCAAACTCAGTCCCTGCGAAGCCATTGCACACTGATCTCTTCCTTTGTTACTAAACCACACTCCCCTCCTTTAAAATTCGCAAAATATCCCGAACGACAAAATATACAGATCAAAGTACATTGAACGTAAACTAATGAGCAGGGTGATTCTGGACCTAAGCCAAAACTGATGTCCACCCTGTCCAGTACCACTCCCCGATGGGTGATTTGGGGCAGGATTCAGACACATCCCATATAGTGTATGGGCACGTGCCTATGTTCACATCTAGGGTGGATGAGTTTGACCGCGTGTGTGGGTCCCCTACGCTATCAGTGGTACCGTATCTTTACAGCATCCTATGTAAAACATTTTGTGTTTATTTTCGGCACTCGTGTCGATTAATCACAAATGGGTGAACTGCAAGTAATGCACTGAATACAGAATCCACGGAAAGAAAGGATATTTAAAGAATCAATACGATTTCTATCATGAAACACAGAAGTGCATCCTACCCCCCTGATGATGAGTGAATGAATACCATGGTATGGTCTGCTTTACGCACTTTCTATGAGAACCGGGCCAGTGCCTCCTTCCGCACTGGTCTGTGTTGAGAGAGAGAGAGAGAGAGAGAGAGAGAGTACCTGCCGATAAGGTCGATAAACAGCATCTTCCCGTGCGTGGGAATTCTGCCGAAGGCGCTCGCAAGTTGTTACTGGCTCTTTGACGGACAACACGTGTCATGCACGCGGCTGTGGGAAAGGATGAGTAGGCTGCATCCACAAGGGAGTGTGCATTGCTGTTAGCTTACGGTCAGCTGTTAGCGTAAGGGTCCCACAGAGGTGCCTTCCCTCACTACGTAGGGTGTTGTAGGTAGGACTGGGCCCCAAACTACTCACCGGCGACTTTGGAACGGGAGGGGGGGGTGGGGGGGGGGGGGGAGGGGAGGGGGACCGGGGGGGGGGGGGGGGGGGGGGGGGAGTAGTTCTAGCTCAGGTCCAAAATTACTCCGACTACGAATGCAGGTACGATGTGTTTTGACTGAAATGTCGTTAGGGAAACCGCGAAAACTCCCGGGAATTGAAGGGGAGAATGACTTGTGAACAAAAGGGGGGAGTCGGTTTGGAATTATTCTCAAGGGGTTGCGTTTGGGCACATGCCCTTTCTCTCACACTCCCTGAGAGTGATGGAGGCAGTGGGCTTGATCACGGCACGTGTTGGCAGACAGAATGGAAAAGAAATGAACATAATATATAAGCGATCGCAACTATCCCTTCTTCACTGGAAAAATAAAAAGCACCAAAGGAGTGGAAGTATTTCACAAACTTTGGGTCACTAGAACATGACAAACAACAACAGGCTAACATTTGGGGGTAAATAAGCAATAACAACACCAACGCCACCAACAAACCAGCTGTTTACCTACCTGAGCAAGTCAATCCATAACCACGGGAGCAAAACAGCGACAGTAACAACACGAACAAAGTCCACTCAGAAACAAAGCAATCTATCAGTTTTATTCGTGAGCTCAGGCACGTTTGGTTTCAGTGTTTGTGCGATTTTGCTTTTATAAGAGTTAAACGTGTAATAATGTTTCAGTGGCTTTAAAGAAATTGAGACTAAAACCAAAGAGAGAAAAAAATATTGATTCTCTCCTCTTTTTTTTTTAAATGAAGAAAACCATGTGATGGTTTCACTCCCACATTCCCCCCAGCGACCCCATTCCCACCTCCCCACTTCACCTCCACCGGAAAANGCGAATCGCAAAATATCACTTCTTCAATGGAAAAAAATAAAAGCACCAAAAGGAGTGGAAGTATTTTCACAAAACTGTGGGTACGAATTCGTGAGCTCAGGCACTTGGTTTCAGTGTTGTGCGATTTTGCTTTTATAAGAGTTAAACGTGTAATAATGTTTCAGTGCTTTAAAGAAATTGAGACTACAAACCAAAAGAGAGAAAAAAATATTGATTCTTCTCTTTCTCTCCTTTTTTTTTTAAATGAAGAAAAAACCATGTGATGGTTTTCACTCCCACATTCCCCCAGCGAACCCCATTCCCACCTCCCCACTTCACCTCCCGCTCCGGAAAAAAAACCGCAAGAAATCTTCTGAATGTAATTGGGGAATGCAGACCACCTCCCCACACTCCTCTCACTCACCCATCACTTTCCCCCTCGTCACACACATCCCCAGGCATTCTACCACCCACCAACGCCCCCTATCCCAACCTCCACCCATCCCATCTCCCCTTCCTCCAATCTCCTCCACACACCTTCCCCTCCCAGTCCCCAAACCCTCTGATCCGATGTCACCGCCAGCTGGTCACAGTACAACATAGTCACCCCTCCAACTTTTGGCCAGCCAGCGAACTAAAGCCAGAAGCAGGAAGGCCTCGCCAGTCATGAGGAAGTAGACGAAAGAAGGGGACAAGGAGGAGAAGGTGGCCACGAAGATGGTGGTGTGGAGCAGCAGGATGCCGAGCACCTTGGCCATGTTCTCCACCACAGACAGAAC
>JADBJO010005393.1:147624-163374 GCA_016801955.1 Conus betulinus
GGAGTGAGCTCTCCTCCCGGAGGGTGCCATTTCGTCCTTCCAACGACAGTCCCACTCCGATAAGGGTAGAGACGCGGAGAGGAGATCGAAGCCGACTTTACTCTGAGAGGAAGTCATGAAGGGCCACAGAATTTGAAAATTGCTTTAAACGCTGATTGATGAGAATGAGGATGATGAAGATAATTCCACGAATTTCCATTCTGGTTTGAGGCTGCGTGATTGGGCTTCACTCTACACTTACTATCATATCCCAGCGTCAACCAGGCATCAGAGATACATACACCTACAGTATTGGTCATGAAATTTTAGCAACGCTGTCAGGGACGCATCCAAGTGGATAAAATTCTTCTGTGTAGTCCCGGTCATCCCAGCTCACCCCATAGCAAACTCAAGTGTGTAGAGGAGCCGTTCGGGGCAGAAAATCGCACAAATAAAGGCTCTGACGGAAATCGAACCCAACGGACCTTCCAGCTGGGAGTCTGTGACACTGATCACTTCGCAACGTCGGCTGATGTGACATTTCTGTTTTTGTAGCAGTGAGTCCAGGCATCTGCTCGGAAGGTCTTCATGGCCTTTCCTCGGCAGCGACTGGGTAACAATGGTGTTGAATTGCAGGTCATCTGGCGGGCATTCCATGGTCGTGGCGGCGCGCAGACATTGCTGGTAGACCATGACTGGTTATCATTCCTGGTGCTGCCTCTTCAGTCTTCTGGTATTGTGCACAAGGCTAATTGTTTTGAAACGACAGTTGGGAAAGTTTCCCAGCTTTGTTTTCATGGGGTGTTGATGCAGACTGCCGATCTTCTGTGACTGCAGCATCACCTTCGTTTTCCTTCTCTGTCATGGAAGAGTCAGCTTCTTCGTTTTTTGAGATGGGTGTGGTCTTCACGACGCCAGTGACCAGACTCAGGGCCTGGTTATGTACTCTATCCACAATATGTTGGTTTGTCTTGGCAGTCTTTGACTACCTCAAGTATGCACGTGAATAAGTAGAACTGATTTAAGAGAGTCAACTCATTCAAACCACTCTTTCATTCGAGATGATGGTACTTAATTAAGCCCTCGTCTCCGGGGGAACAAAGGCCACGAACGACAACTCTCCAGTAGGCTCGCCTCTGCGTTTCTTTCTGCCTCTGTCCATTTGATTCCCTTCTTTAATTCTGCTGCCTTTTTTGGGGTCGTCTCCTCTCCCTTCTCTTTACATACACCCATCCCCTAGTGGGTTACAAGTAAAAGCCGATGGTGCTGGATCCTGGCTTCCTAGTATGGTGTATTCTATCTAGCCCCACTTCTTCCTCACCATCAGTGTGGCGACTAGCTTCTATTCCGCCCTTTGCCACACAACTCCTCGTTGCTGACTGTGTCTGGCCATCTGGTATTTAAAATGCGCCTAAAACAAGTGTCATAGAATGTCTGTATCTTCTCAGACAAGTGTTATCGAATGTCTTTTTCTTCTTTTTCCGCTGTTTTGGTGTTCCGTTACATTTAAAGCTAAAGCCGTACAGCAAGACTGATAAGACGCTTGAATTCAGAATGTTTAAGCTCGTAATGTGTGTAAAATTTTTTTTAGCATGACAGAGACTGTGCCTTGTCCATTTGGGCAGCAAAATCTCGATCAGGTCAGTGCCCGCCTCCTATTGCCTTCGGTTTCCCCCTTGGGAGTGAAACAAACGTCAAAGTCAGTGCTGGCAGAAGTGAATTACTTGAAAAGACTGACCTACTTTTTAAGGGGAAAGCAGCAAAGAATTCTTCTCCATTGAGTGCTTTATGTGTTTTATGATACCTTGAAAGTGAAGTTCATCAGGACCAGAAAATGCGTGTGCCTGTGTGCGAGCGTGCGTGCGTGCATGCGTACGCGTGTGTGTGCGTGCGTGCGTGCGCGCGCGTGCGCGCGCGCGCGTGTGTGTATGTGTGTGTGTTCAAAAACCCCACTTACCATGAGTTTGGCCACTCAAAGGGCGGCTGACTGACGACCTGCACACAGATCTCCCGTTGACTGCCCCACAACGACTGCATGCCGAAACTCAAGGCCAGGATGACCACCACCCTCCACGCTGATCTGTGCTCCTCCTCACATGACAAGCTTCCCGAGCTGATAGCCCCGTTCTCTTTGCCTTCTTTAATCAAAGGTGTTCGCTCCATGTTTTCTGGCTTCCGCAGCTTGCGGATGAACATTCTTAATGTAGAAACGACGCTGGTGGTTTGGTCATCGGGTCCTGATGGCGGAGGAGGCGATAAGGTATCAGTCACACGGATGAGGACGACGAAAAAACAAAACGCTTGAACGAACGAAGTGAGCAGAAGCGGGCAGGAGAGGGGAAAGTATTCCAACAGGATTCCAGCTCCGAAGTGTCCCCCACACCCTGCCACGTAGCACCAACCCGATATCGAGGCAAACCTGAACACACACAGGCAGAGAGAGAGAGAGAGAGAGAGAGAGAGAGAGAGAGAGAGAGAGAGAGTCTTCATTCCCAAGACAGAAAAAAAGTTTTTCTGGCCATAGTCCCACAGAGGGTACTAAGATGACACTCACAAACACCACGATTCTTCTTGAGGAGTCACTGGGGCGCCACAGTTAAGAACCATGCGACCCCCCAGGCCCCTAGTCCGGCCTGCGTGACGTACCCCAGCAGTGCAGTAATTCGCCCCATTGTCCTTTCTGTCCCGGCCATGGACACGCACACGACTGGCCAATGCTAGTCTACAGCATGCTCGGGGCCCTGGTAGGCTCAGTATCGGTATCTGCGATCTGATTCGGCATCTACGTTAAGTCATTTGCATGCATGTGACGTATTTGCATTTGTGTGTCAACCCAATCTTTTGTATTATCGCACCCTACCCTCCCCCCCCCCCTCGAAGAACTGATGATATCACACACACACACACACACACACACACACAAACGCATGCATACACGCTCACCTCTCCTTCTCCCTTCCCCTTCTCGCCCCTGCCATTCACATACTGATAGATAGACACATCTAGGAAAGGGGAATAGAAGAGGACGAGGCTCGTAACTTCAGTGTTTGTAAGGTTCGTCTGATGACTCGGTGCTTAGCTTTCATGCTTTGACTTCCTCCTGCAGTCAGTCTACTTTGTAACCTATTCAAACTGACGGTTTCCTTTTGTTGTTTTTGTCCCAGTTATTTCCCTTTCATTCGTTTTGGATCTTCAAGCATAGGCTTAAATGTTCCTTTAGTAGTAGTAGTAGTAGTAGTAGTAGTAGTAGTAGTAGTACTTTCATTTTACATCTTTTCACAAATTATGTGATATTAGACAAGAGAGAGAGACAGAGAGAGAGAGAGAGAGAGAGAGAGAGAGAGAGAGAGAGAGTGTGTGTGAAGCATAGGTGTGTGGAAGTGCACGCAAAATATGGAATAATTACTACTTATAACATTATAGTAAATATCTAACAGGACTACCTATTAAACAAAAGGTAACTTTAAAAGCAAAAATCAATATCAGAAAAAAACATCATGTTCCTTTAGTTTGATTATTAATGACTCACTTTTGGTAACTTCTTTCCTATATATTGCTTTTTCCCATGTCCTTTCTTTATCCTTCACTGGCCCTCTAGAGAGATCATTAGATTAGTGTGTTTCCCCAACTATGCTGCAAACGCCACAAAATTATAGGTGTTGCTCTAGGTCAAGGGGTACTGCCGCTGCTGCTGAAGACCATAAAAACCTGATGAGATTTCATCCAGGAGATTCTGGTCGCGAATAAGCAAATGGTTCTGTGCAAACTGCGGAACTCGATGATTCAAGATGCTGCCAGTGAAGTAGATAGAAACTCACAAAACACATGCTTGCAAACATACACACATACAGATTCACTCACAGAGACACACTAATGCACGCACGTACGCTCAAGCCCACTCACCCACCCTTCTTCCGACCCCACACCTCCACTCCAACCCATCCCCGCTAAATCGGAGGTACACACTTTTTAGGTATTAGAAAGTGCATAAATAGAATTATTTTTTCAGTTTTCTCTTCTTGACAGTACGAGAGCAACTCCCAGTCCACAACGCAGATATATTCTGTCGTGTGAAATGCAACCTACAGTCGTTGGGGAAACACATAATCATTATCTTGCAGTTTAGAGACTTTTTACAGTCAGAGATATAACTTTCAAACGTTCTTTCCCCGCGATCTCAAATCCAAATTGTGCGAAATACATGCGATGTCAAATAAGCTTGCTGATATCACTTTCAAACGTTCTTTCCCCCGCGATCTCAAATCCAAATTGTACGAAATACATGCGAGGTCAAATAAGCTTGCAGACACGTCTCTGTTTGGCATTTCTAGAACAAGAGGGGGGGGGGGGGGGGGGGGGGGGGAGGGCATTAAATTCATTTTAGTTGTTAATGGAAAGAGGGCTTAAAGAAGATAATCGTGATAACGAAAAGAAAGTTTGTTTGAAAACTAGCGAGTGTCGAAAATTTGGGTCCCTCCGAAGTTCAAGTCCCCCATCCTTTACAACAAGAAGAACAAAACAAACAAACAACAACGACAACAACAACAAAGACATACAATCCATGAGCATATAGTCACTTTTCAATAATCACTCCCTGATACATTCGTTTGACTAGAGATCGCTATCTTGTATCGGAAGAGGCTGAAAGGAAAAGTTTGATATTCATAGCACAAAGCCTTTCTTCTGTAAGTGCATATTTGTATCTTCATTTTTATTTATTTATTCATTTACTATTATATTCAGTACCCTTTTGAGTCCAAACTGAAGAATTGTTTTACACACACAAGCAATGAACCCTAGTAGAGAAAAATTACACATTTTCAGCTCATTTACACGCTTCAGATTACGTGGATCAAATAAACGAGCAAAAAGAACAGTTACGCACACGAATACTGCACATTTGTAGTCACACTTACACTGTCAATTGCTTATGCACAGGTATGGAAAACAGGACAGATCTATTACTCTGCCTTGTGAAATAAAACATGTTATGATTAAAGTCCTAATAAAAAACCAATGCCTCAATCATTTCAGAAGCCTGATAGTTCACAGATATTCAACAGACTACCAATGAATGAAACATGATCTCAAAAAAAAAAAAAAAAAAGGAAAATGATGTATGAAAGAAAAAAAAACCTCGTCGATTTCTGCTCCTCTGGCAGGACATCTGACATACTGCTGAACATGGCCGTGGTGAACATGGTGTGCTGGCCACACGCTCCCCGTAGCACACCCGCCAGGCACACGGCGGTAACCAGCTGATCAGGCCACAGGGACACCAGCAGGTACACCAGTACTGCCAGCACGTGCAACACACAGGGCAGCAGCATCAACAGCTTGCGGCCATGTCTGCATTCAAAGTCAAGTAAGAAGATGAGAAGGAAAGAAGTTCATGGACTCCCCCGTCACTGACCAAATGTCAAACAAAAAAAAAAAAATGGAGGGGGGAAGGGTGGCCGGGGGGGGGGGGGGGGGGGGGAGCAGGGAGCAGGGGAAATAATCTGTACATTCGACTAGAAAAGGTGAATTTCCTGTTATATTCTCCACTCACTCCTTTCTGGTACAAACAATTTATTTCTATCAAGTGTCTAAATGTTGGCTGATTGAAATATAGTGGCACTGTTTGTCCCTTTAGAATTCCAACAGCGGTTTTTGCACCCAGACTTGTGTCTTGATCTTTGAAAGAAACTCTCGTGTGGAAGAGTGTAAGAGAAGAAATCTCTCCCAAAAGGGGCAGTAACATCGCTGCAGAAGTGGGAATTTAGAATGTAATTATGGAATATGTTCAACAATTTTAACTTCATTTTCCAACGTCTCAGTGCTTAAGTCAGAAGGAGAGGAGTGTCGCGAGGAGGAGAGGGTACAGGAAGGGGCATGAGAAGGAGGAAGAGAGGGGAGGGCAACTATTGCCTAGAGCAAACCGGATTAATCGAGTAGGAATGTGATTCGTCAAGGTCAGCATTTATTACTGTTTCTAGAGTGCAAATTCTGCACCATCCAATGAGCCCTTCAGGCCCTATGGAACAGTGTTCGTATTTCAAACTTAGAATTTTTCGAAGAGGACTGTTTGGTTCGTATGGATCATTATACGCAGTGACAGGCGGGTGCGAATGGGCGGGCAAGGGGCAGAATAGAGTATGGACGGAAGGTTGTCTGTAGATGTAACTGTGGGCAAGTGTATAGTACAAGGCAATAAAGATGTCGTCGTCCGATTACTCTGCCTTTTATCACGCACGTGTTTAATATTGGCTCAGACCAAAACGACGGTCAATATCTTTCATCAATGTAATGGCTGCAGGACATATCTTTCAGTGTTGACATTCCTGTTCTGGATTTTCTCACGGTTATTGGCGCTGGCAAATTTTGTTTGATCGAGTCACAAGGGCAAATCATTTTGTATTGGACTGTTTGGTGACTTCATTTGATAATTAGGTAAGGCTGTTTGATTGGCTGCTTTTATGTGGCTCCCACTGTCTGCTTCACCACAACGATAAATGCTTACTTTTCTGTACTTTTTAAAATATATTTGAATGTGGACAATCTTCTTCTGTATTTACTTTTATCTTCTCATTTGTTTGACAGAAACTACATAAAACTGTCTTGTCGTGCACAATATCTTAACAATTACAATTAACGATCTTCTTGGGCATTAATTGGATAAATTCCTGATTTTCTGAGCAGAAATCAATAGTTGCACACTTTGTCTATGGTTTGGCCTGTTTCTGTCAACAGACGTTAGCAGCAAGTATATTTTGTTTTTACGGCGAAAGGAAATAGGCAGATAACCGCCTTAATTCAATGCTTTTCTTTTCCAGTTTCCTGCGTTTAATACGTGACTCAATTGATAATTGACTGTGTATCTTCGTTCTCAGTAGAATAGGATCTCTCTTTATATTGTGGAAGCACAAAGAGCAGCATTTATGCTGCATCAAGTGATGTCATCCTTGCGATGTAGGCAAAATAATTCAAGTTTTGCACTTCTGTTTTTTTTCTTCTTCTTCTTCTTCTGGTCCGCAAACTTTCTTCATTTTCAAGATTTCCTCCGTCGATCTGCGTAATGTTCAAGAGTGACATGCGCAATAATCTAAGCCTCAAAGTGTAATGTAGTCCTGATCCCTACCTTTACTTGAAATAATCACAGCGAAAGAACAACGAAAAAAAACAAACTCTCTCTCTCTCTCTCTCTCTCTCCTCTCTCTCCTCTCTCTCTCTCTCTCTCTCTCTCCAAAATGTAGTTAATGTGTTTATGTTGTTGTTGATCCACCCACACCACACAATTGACCTAGTGGTGATAAAAATATGTTGACCGATTTCTTTGCGATCAGTGGAACTGTCAAACGCGCAAGAAAACTGATTGACTGTACTAGAAGATCGGTCAGTTGTACCGATTGCACCGTATGTCACATTGCGCACGACAGTGTTACCTTGATAAAATACAAGTTAATATTTGTCGCAATATTTCCTGCATTACATGTCGTTGTCACTGGCAACACACACACACACACACACACACACACACACACACAAGACAAAGCAAACAGAACAAAACAAAAGCAAAAAAACGGTTTTCTTTTCTTTGTTTTGATTTCTTCTTTTTCAGAAATAGTTACCCCGTTATTTTTCAATGTATAAAATCAAGATAAAGAACAGAAATGAAAAGCTGCAAGTTGTTGTCTATCATGGCATGTTTAAATATTATAAAGATTACAGCATTTCATTTATTTTTACATTTTTTCTTTCTTTATCCTCTCTTTCTTCTTTTACTTTGATACATGTATTACTAAATTGTCGATATCTGTTTACATTTCTTTTTCCTAATGGATGGTGAGTTTTCATTCTTTCGTATTAACATGTAGTAACCTTCGTTGAGTTTTTCGTGCTCTGCAGTTCGTGTGGGCTGACTGATTATAAAAAAAAAAAGAAAGTACATAACAACGGCGGCAAAGATCTGTCCACAAAAAGTACATAACAACGGCGGCAAAGATTTTTCCACAAAAAAGTACATAACAACGGCGGTAAAGTTCTTTCCACAAAAGAAAGAACAACACAACGGCGGCAAAGATCTTTTCTTCCCGCCAAAACGTTATTTTCCCACTCACATCAATATCAATCAAACCCCCCCCCCCCCCCCCCCCCCCTTTTTTTTTTTTTTTAAAGAATACCCAAATATTTTGCATCCCACATGCATTCTCCACTTCTATGGAGAATATTATATATAAAACCAAATGTAGATAACTAAATGAATAAATACACAATTTAAATTATTTGACGCCTCTCCCCAGGCCCCCGTTAAAAACGTGCGCATTCATTAGCCAAAGATATGTAAAACTTCTGGTACTTGATAAGCTCTAGATAGATTCCGAACTGAGTAAGTTGTGTTATTCATAGCTTTAGTATTTTCACGTTTATTACAGCCTCAAATCCGAGTTACAATATCACATATTCCATTGACCTATATTGTAATAATACTTCACTGATTCTATTCACATTTTTACCAGGATCTTGTTCTCTACTGGCCTTTTCTGAGCAATGGCAATTTACTTTGAAATGCAAACGCGGGATGTTTTTTCTGTCGCTATTGTTCTATTTTCTGCTGTGGTGATGGATCTTAAAATGTTTTCATGTTGGGATTCAAAAATTCAGTTGAATACATTTTGTATTCCAACAAAGATGAACTGCAGTTCCGAAGCGACAAAACAACAAAATGGACGGTATTGAAGGGTAATACGGTTGTTCATGTGCGTAATATCAGGGTTCATTTTTGACCCGCGGCATGAGCATTTAGTGCATAATTTTCCAATATGACCAATAGTATTAAACTACAGGGGCCAATGGCAGCAGTCCTATGATGGAAAATCTCAGAAAGTACTTGGCCGATCTTTCTGAAAATTTTTAGGCATGTTCATTATGAGTCATGGATGATGTCCAATGTTTATTTTACCATTATATCCGTTACTAACGGCTATAACGGCCCATAACGGTTTTTCTTCTTTATGGAATGTACTGAGTTGATCTTTCTGCAAATTTGTAGGTATGTTTATTATGGGTCATGGATGATGTCCAATGCTTATTTTACCGTTATAGCCGTTACTAACGGCTATGGGCCCATAACGGTCTTTCTTCTATATGGAATATCTGAGAAAGTATTTGGTCGATCTTTCTGCAAATTTGTAGGTATGTTCATTATGGGTCACAGATGATGGCTGATGTTTACCAGAATAGCCGTTACTAACGGAGTACGTTTATATTCTTTGCATCTTGTTATATGTATCTCCAATGTAAGCCTGGTCAGTCACATCTCAGAAATAACCTACTATATTCTGACTTGATGGGCCAATGACCCATCCACCTAGATCCGCAGAATTAAACCCTGCATTAATTTGTGTTGTATTTGTTCAAAGAAAAAGGAGCGAGAGGGGGTGGGGGAAGGAGGGAGGTGGGTAAGAAGGGAAAAAACCCAATAGTTTTCCCCTACCTGTCGCTCCATGCACCACAGAAAGGCCCAAGGATGATCCAGGTACGTAGATGCACACATGGTCCAGAATAAGATACCAAGACACCTTCTCGTTCACATCATCATCTCCATCCTTTCCCATCTTGTCCTGGACAGTTACCCCTCTGGTAATCAACGATGTGGTTCTAACTGAGAGGTTCTGTGCACTCGCGTCTTCCTCGTTTCTGTGGAGCCCAGACCTGGTCGTTGGCTGATGGGAATAGGTATTCCTTATTTGTGAGGCTTCTACTGTTCCTGGGGCACTGATAGACGTGGCTGCCCGCTCAGATCTTTTGATAAGATGAGACTTTATTCCAGTACCCACGAAGGAAGGAAGGTAGCTTTCATCACCAGAAATGGACAAACGACCTTCTTTGATTGATGAAAGTGGAAATTCTTTGATTCCTGGCAGTGTTGTCATCCACAAATCTTTCTCATCCCATGACAGACTTTGTTGGCAGTCTACTTTCTGACGGTGCAGATGGGAAGGAGGTTTTATCATCCCACAGCAGAGCCATGGGACAAATGTTCAAACAATGGCGACCTGACCAGGACGGAACGACCTGACCTATGTGGAATGTATACCGTGGGAGGCTGTGGGATCGTGGTGGTCATGGACTGTTGCTTGTGCAACGTGTCCCACGATCAAGACTTTGGTCATTGCTATAAGCATCGTTTCAGAGAAGCTGAACAGGATGATGAGGAAGTCGTGCAGGCCACAGACAACCATGCTTTACCCTGGGAAACAACAGCAGAAAAAGACACGCGGTTAGACTAACTGCAATACTGGCTGATCGAAGACCTACAGTTGATGTTTTCCGACGTGCATTCTCAGGTGAGTCGCAGGTAGTTTTGGACGAAGTGTGCCTTAGGTATGACAATGCCCAGTGTCACCTTCCACTTTTTCCCCTCAGACTGAAGTCCACGAGAAAGGCGCAGAGACAGCCAGTGCGTCCCAACTGTCAACTGTATTTGCCACCACTACCTCTACCTTCTCCCCCCCTCACCCCGTCCCTCCCCCCCCCCCCCCCCTTCCCCCGTCAAGACAGAAAGAGAGCGTCATGGCCACAGCTACCGCAGAGGGTCAGCCACTGGAAATAATGACAAGATGCCATCGGAATCACGACGCCTGGCAGATTAGACACGCCTGTAACGTGAAATGAAAGCATGACGTATTGTCGCTGAATCGGAAATGAGCAGTCCCTACCGTTCACAGCGATCTGTGGATGACTGGTCCTGTGCGCTCTTAAAACGTTATACCTCACGCCCGAAGATATCGTTGTTGAACACTGGACTGTTGCATACTGTGTCCTACTGTTGACATACACACACACACCTACACGCACGCACACACACACACACACACACACACACACACACACACACACACACACACACTGGGACACAGAGAGAGAGAGGCTCAAGACTCAAGATCATTTATTCACGTTTTAGGCCATAGCCCCTCGGAAACGGTGTTGTGAGTTAACTGCAGTCATCTTAGCATCCTAGCAACTGCACACAAGCATGACTTATTCGGAATACTACTTTATGACAGAATAAATGATCGCAACTTGAATGCTTTCATTAAATGAATTGACAAGTCTTTAACACTTTGCTCATGAGTGCATGCTAGAAGAAGTACCAATCTAAACTGACTTGGGAATCTATAAAACTTGAACAGCACATACTGAGCTCTTGATTTGTGCAAGACCGGGCAACACAATGCAAAATGCACTTCATTTTCTGTTTTCTTTCAGCAAAGTGGACATGTTAAATCTGCTTTGCTATGAGAAGTATAATAATGCGCTGCAACCTCAGAAATACTACCTGAACCTAGTGGTTATATACTTTAGGTGCCTGTCCAGATTTTGCCGTAGATAGATTTTAACATCAGGTACGTTGCAACAGGACCTGTAAAAGATAGATCATTTACTGTTATTCATATGAACATCCATTACTGCCACCTGCACAAAATCAGTCTATCTCTAAAGACAGAAATTCGCTGTTCGCATTAACCAATTCCAGCAGATACAATTTACAAAGAACAGTTGAGACCCAGTTTCTTTTGTCACGTTCATCTAACTAATTCAGAGAGAGAGAGAGAGAGAGAGAGAGAGAGAGAGAGAGAGAGAGAGGAGAGAGAGAGAGAGAGTAGTTAACTCCTTGGTGCTGTATTTTTAATTTCTTTATTGCTGTGTTAAAAGTAGTTGAAATTACGGTGCGAGAATGTCAGTGCACCAAACGTTATACGCCTAGTGCGAATATAACTCCAGACGCAATGTATCACGCGCCGAAATATTGAAATCTACATGCGAATGTCCATCAGTGAGAGAACACACAGAATATGCATGGTGCTCAGAGAGGACACAAAAGAACGCAGTTTGGGAAACTTATCCAAATTACTCAAAGTAGGACATGTCGAGGAATTGTTTTGTCCCGTATACGAAACATGACACAATTCGGGAATTTGTCCATGAAAGATAAACAGGATGCAATCTTAAGATGTGTCCGAAAATGGATACCACAGGACGCAGCTTGGGTATGGATGTCCGCAGGCCCTGTCCCTGGTCATCTAAATACGAAGTTAACAAAACGGAAGTCTCCCCCGTCCTCTGGTCACATGCTGATCAGTCGGGATCGCGCCACGTAGGCACTTGAGTAATCTCCGATGAATTTATCATCATAAGCAATGGGTCGCCAAAGGCCATAACAACTGACACGATCTTATCCAGGAGACGAAAATCGAGTCTCGTCCCCAGAAAGGAATGTTTCTCTCCAAAATAGGGATCTCTGTGAAAGATTTATTAATCATATGATTATTATTCCAAGTGGCCCTTTTCCTCCCAACTCTCCTGTTTCCCTCCTCCCACCTCCCACCCATCATCCCCGTTAAGACATCTTCGTCGTGACTAAGGACTTGTTCACCTGCAGAAGCTTTATCCTGATGATATATTGATTTCCGTTGCTTGTGTGTTTGTTTGTCTGTTGCGCTAATTTCACGAATAGTGCTTCCACATCTGTTTTCGTGTATTGTCTACTGCCTGCAGTAAAACGCTTTGAACCCCAAATCAAGCTGTGAAACAGTATGTGGCAGAGGTTTGGGGGTACCAAGTGCAGCCTATCTTGAACAGCCTGTCTTTTGCCCGACACAGTAGCCCCCTCTCTGTCTGATTTCACAGCTGGCCCCAAAACATACTTTTCTTTAGCAAGTATATTTGATACTGATACCTTTTGACAGTCAAGTGGGAAAAGTGGTGGTTTATACTGTTGCTTGTGCGCGCGCGCGCGCGCACGTGTGTGTGAGTGTGTGTGTGTGTGTGTGTGTGTGTGTGTGTGTGTGTGTGTGTGTGAAAATATTTTCCGCACGTACAGTGCTGCGAGTATTGTTCTGGGTAGGAGCATAGCGCTAAAAAAAAACTATTTCATCATTATCATTATTATACTCATCATCATCATCATCACCCATCATCATCATCATCATCATCATCATCATCATCATCACCATCACCATCTTCATTATCACATCATCATCATCATCATCATCATCATCATCATCATCACCATCACCATCAGAAGGCCAATCCAGGGTCTGCTGAGGGTCTTGGCAGCGAGTTGTGCTTGCCCTTCTTTCTGAAAGGGATTGTCTCCTCTTCCAATAACCTTTCAGATCCACTATTCTAACCGTGGCATCGCTGGAGATTCGAAATGCTACCAAAATCAAACATCGCAGCTCCTGTTGTTGTTAGTATACCTCCTTCGAATGAGTTATACCTCTTGATACCAGTAAATGGCAGAATTAAAACCTTGCCAGCTTCCAAAACAGAAAAGCCAGTTTAAAATGTCTGTTGAAAAGCACGTATGGTTTGCCGCCTGGCATGAAAAAAAAATTTTGGAGCTCGCCATGTTTTTTTACGCGCAAATGCTTCAGCCCCCCCCCCCCCCCCCCCCCCCCCCCCCCCCCCCCCCCCCCCCCCTTTCTTCGACGAGTTGTCGCAGTTTGTTACAAGTCATTGTGAGATGCCACATACTGTAATAAGATAATTTTTGCGAATCACTTCAACAGCCAATCAGTTTGTCTGTACAGTACTTTTTTAGTTATTGGTCTATGGTTTGGAGAAGCCTCTCTCCCACTTATTTCCATTCTGATTTTTTCCTCCATTTTTTTCTGTCAATAAAGAGAGGGGTGAGAGAAGATGTGAGCAGCAGTGATGGATTTTTATCTCTTACAAAAAACAACAACACAACGACAACAACAACACAGCGAAAATACGGGTGTTCGTGCTACTGTTTATCGTGACGAATTGTAGAGAGCGCTGTCCGAACGCGACAAAATTGTGGCGATCCCCCCTCGAGGGACACACTCTCATCTCACTCCCATGTCATCGGAGTTTGAAAGAGATCATGGGATTGCGACACTGCGCGGCGTAACTAGCCCTCTGCTGGCAGCAAAATGTGCTGCTGTTGATAGCATAGGCTCTGTTTGCCTTCTTCCGCCCTTCTAACACACACCTACCCACACGCGCGCACTCATCCCTGCCTGTCACCTTCCGTCCTCCTCTCTCCCCTCCCTTTCCTTCTTTCAGTTTCTTTCCAGTTACCCCTCGACGTTCTTTTACTAGTTTTCTTCTTTAACCGATTTTCTTCTTCCTTGTCGTCATCGTCGTTGTTGTCTTTTTCTTGTTCTCTTGCTCATATCAATATTCTTTCTTTCTTCTTCGTCTTCTTTCCTAGTATCTCTTCTGTTCCTTGTTCTTTTTCTTCTTGTTCTTCTTGCTCTTGTTGTTGTTGTTGTTGTTGTTGTTGTTGTTCTTCTTCTTCTCGTCCCGTTGCACCATCGGAATCAATGTTTGCGGGTTTCGGGAAGTAGCCGATGGGTCGTCGGAGGTGTGAAGCTGAAGGGTTTAGTATGACAAAGCAGATTGTGAGTTGTTTTGTGTCATTGACAGCCCAGGGCACGAAGAAGAAGAAAGAAGAAGAAGAAAGAAGAAGAAAAGAAGGAAGAAGAAGAAAAGAACAACAAACAACAACAACAACAACGACAACAACACAACAACGAGAAGAAGAAGAAGAAGAAGAAGAGAAGAAGAGAGGAGGAGGAGGAGGAGGAGGGAAGAGGAGGAGGAGGAGGAGCAGGAGGAGAGGAGGAGGAGGAAGCAAGAAGGACGGAGAAGAAGAAGAAGAAGAAGAAAGAAGAAGAAAAGAGAAGAAAGAAGAAGAAGAAAAAAAGAGAAGAAAAAGAAGAAGAAGATTACACAAAGCGAACACATCAATTTGTTATCTTTCAGAACACTATATCTAAAACCAATGGCAAGCAATGTCAGAGACACCAAATCTAAACTTACTCAATGCACTCTTAACATACCTATTTATATTCATTTTCAATGTATGGTCAACCACATGTGCTGTTTTAAAGAGTCTGTATTGTACAAATCTGTCACTGCTATAGATATGGTCATGCCAGTCTTGTCATCTGCAATCGATCATTCTTTGTTTAAAAACATTTCAAAAATCCCGATATATACTTTCAACGCCCTGGTTGTCCCAAACATAAGCAAAGCCATAAGAATTTCAGCACTGACGAACATTGGTAGCCCATGTCTTCTTGCCATTACCATCCAACTGTCGCAATGTCTTATAAGCTTTAAATGGTATCTTACTTCCCTCCATTCTGATTATTTTCAGCCAATACTTAATACATCTAAAAACAGAATTAATATAAATTGGATACCTTCCGAGTTCACCATAAACTAAATCATTTGGTGTGTCGGTTGTCTACATTCAAAAAATCTTTTCATTGCATGCAAATGAACATTCTCTATTTCGACATTTTCTCGAGAGCCCAAATTTCAGCCCCATACTGTAAGACTGGTTGTACCTGAGAATCGAATAACTTCGAAAAAAAACAGAAAATGCGCTGCTACTATTCAATTTACATAAAATATGAAGAATAACTCTGACTGCTCTCCTTGCCCTTGCTATATCTTGACACCCAAAAGTGAAACTTAATCTGGTAGTAAAATAAAATCCAAGATATTTGTATGCGTTGACCACACCAATGAATTCACCCCCCGTAGGTCCATTTTTCATTATGTCTCAAATATCCACCTTTACGAAACACAATGATATTGGTCTTATTCATTTTTACTTTTAACTCTAAATTAGTAGCAGCTGTATGCAAGCTGTTCAATTGTCTTTGCAGACCAACCAACAGTTGTAGACAATGAATAATGTCGTCAGCAAAAAGGAATACAAACAGTTCCAAGAGATCAAATGTAAAC